>CM035157.1:85793200-86036543 GCA_020205615.1 Panax quinquefolius | reverse complement strand
TTTTAACTTCATTCATTCATGAGTTTATAACTTATTAAGTTATAAACTACTTTTAGCTCTATTGTTCATAACTTATGAAAGTTAAAGTCTTTTTAATCAAAGCATGCATATATGTTCTCACATATAGTTTCATTCATGTATATATAATACATATTCATACAAATTCTTTACTTTCATATTACTTCTTAAAATAAACTTATAACAAGTTCATATTACCTCTTCATAAGTTCATAACTTATGCTAGTTTAAATGACTTATTACCAACTTATGTGACTTAAGTTCATTGCTTACACATTCTTCTTACTTCTTAACATTCATGTTCCTTAATCCAACTTTTCTTATCAACCTATCATGATAGAGATAGAAGATAAGTAGAGAAGAAGTCTTACTTTTGAAATCTTGGTAAGTAGTCTTCTTCTTCTTCTTCTTCTTGCTTATGGAAGTAACTTATTTGTAACTTAATCTCCTTAACAATTAAGCACTTTGTAATTGTTTGGATTGTTTGAACAACTAACAAATGGCTTGCAAGCCTTCTCTATTTATAGAATTTCCAAGGTTAGGGTAGTTTAGTCTTTAAACCAATCCCACCTCCTTAAGTCACCTCCTTACTTATTCATTATTCGGCTAGCACAAATCCTATCCTCGCAGGCCATTAATTCTTTTACTTGGTCATTACATTAACTTGAGCACCACATTAACTTGGTCATTACTTCTAACACTTGGTCACCACTCATATAACTTGGTTACCACACATTAACCATATCAATATGGTTTGCCCCATGGGTCAATCAACTCATGGATTCTAGCTTGGCTTAATTAACTTAACCTTTGGGCTTGCTTTAACAAACACTCACTTGCATATTAATTAACATTGGGCCTTACCATTTAATTTACTTGGGCTTGTACCAATTGTTAACCAATCTTCCAAGTCCATTAACATTGCTTAATACATATACATATTGTTTATGTATTATTCTCGTATTATAATTCGTATACAAATTCATTATATACGATATTCCATCCTTCATACAAACTCGTATAATACTTCGTATTATACTCGTTCTCATTACATTGTATAATACCTAAGTATCATACGAATAGTACTTACTTACTAATACTTCGCTTTCCTTAATATTCTCAAATTAAGTCCGCAAGTGAAATATTACGTTTTTCATAACTAGATTATTATTACATAATCCGTCATACATTGATATTCTATCATTACGTATTTCTCGGAATTTCAAAAATAATTCCCGAGCAAATACCGATGAATATTGTTTTTTGGATAATTTCTCGAAAAACTTTTATTTTCATCTTAGAAATTCAAACACTTTAATTCCTTCACGTAGCTCAAGTACTACGACATTCCAACATCATTAGGTTATAAAATGACAACCATCGTGATATCACATAGAATATGATTTTATTATTATTTAATTTAATAAAATCATTTTACAATAAAATCCAAATTTCTCGGTCGTTACATTCTCCCCCCCTATAAAGATTCTGTCCCCAGAATCTCGTTTTACTTTAATCAAATAGATGAGGAAAATTTTTCTTCATCTTTTCTTCTAATTCCCACGTTGCTTCTTCGGCATCGTGGTTCTTCCATAATACCTTTACTGATGGTATTACTTTGTTCCGCATAACTTGTTCTTTTCTATCAATGATTTGAATCAGCGATTCTTCATATGTTAAGTCCTTCTCGATATGAATCGGCTCATATTCGATTACGTGCTTATAATCCGGCTTATACGGACGTAATACAGATACGTGAAACACGTTATGTATCCTTTCTAGGTCTGGAGGTAATGCTATTATATAAGCTACCTCTCCCACCCTTTTGAATACCTCAAAAGGTCCTATAAACCTTGGACTTAACTTTCCTTTCTTTCCAAAGCATGTCTTTCTTTTCCAGGGAGATACATTTAGAAATACATACGAGCCTACTTCAAACTCTCGATTTAATCTATGCGAGTCCGCATATTTCTTCTGTCTGTCTTGAGCTGTAACAAGACGCATCCGAATTAACTTTATTACATCCATTGTCTCGCCGCACCAATTACGTCCTAGCATCCTGCTGCTCTCCCACTTCATCCCAATACAATGGTGTTCGCACCTTCTTCCGCATAAAGCTTCATAAGCGCGATGCCTATGCTTGCATGATAACTGTTGTTATATACAAACTCTACAAGTGGTAGGTGATCATCCTAACTACCCTTAAAATCCATGACGCAAGACCTCAACATGTCTTCTAACGTCTCAATTGTCCTCTCGCTCTTCCCATCGGTTTGTGGATGATATGTCAGGCTTTAACTTCAACTGTGTTCCCAAATGTTTCTTGCAAACTTCTCCAAAAGTTCGATGTGAATCGTGGATCACGATCTGACACAATCGATATCGGTACTCCATGTCTGGAAATAATTTCCTTAACATAAAGTTTAGCTAACTGGTCTAAGTTATACTTGACCCTAATTGGTAAGAAGTGAGCCGATTTCGTCAATCGCTCTACTATTACCCAAATCGAATCATACCCTTTTGCCGTTGTTGAAGTCCCACCACGAAGTCCATCGTGATATGCTCCCACTTCCATTCTCGAATCTCCAATGATCGTAATAAGCCACTTGGTCTTTGATGTTCACTTTTAACTTTTGACAAGTTAAGCATCTACTCACGATTCAAATATTTCTCTCTTCATGTTTGGCCACCAAAACTCTCGTCTAAGGTCTTGATACATCTTAGTGCTACCGGATGTATCGAGTACCTCGAACTATGAGCTTCTCAGAACACTTGCTCCTTTAATTCCGCCTCATTCGAACCCAAATTCTTCCTTCAAATCTTAATAATCCTTCATTATCAAGACTATACTTAGTATCTTCCTTATCGGATAACCACTTCTTCATTTGGTTACACTCGTCAGTCTTGAGTTGTACCTCCTTGACTCTTTCTACGATGGTAGATTGCATCTCCGTCGTAAAAAGTATCTACCTAGAGTCACTTGGCATCTTCACTTCTATTTCCATCCTAGCCATCTCTGTTATTAACTCATTTTGAGTCGTTAACATAGATAACCTTTCCCAATTCTTTCCTACTTAAGGCGCTTCAAGAATCACATCGGCTTTCCCGGGTGATACAGATTTCACAATCGTAATCTTTTATCAACTCTAGCCATCTTCGCTGTCTCATATTCAACTCCTTCTGAGTGAAGATATTCTTTAAACTCTTATGGTCCGTATATATCTCACATTTCTCCCCATAAAGATAATGTCTCCATATCTTTAGGGCAAATACTACCGCGGCCAGTTCCAGATCATGAGTAGGATAAACTTTTTCATAATCCTTCAACTGCCGTGATGCATACGCAATGACTTTGCCATGCTGCATGAGCACACAACCAAGTCTTCTATGCGAAGCATCGCTATAAACTACAAAATTTCCTGTGTCATCGGGTAATAACAAAATAGGCGCTTCACTTAATCTTTTCTTCAGTTCTTGAGAACTGTCTTCACATTTATCCGTCCACACGTATTTCACCGTCTTCCTTGTCAGGTTAGTCAACGGAGTAGCTATCTTTGAAAAATCTTGGATAAATCTTCGATAGTATCCCGCTAACCCTAGGAAACTCCGCACCTCAGACGGCGTTTTCGGTTGTTCCCACTTTTCATCATCGCTTCTACCTTTGCTTGGATCCACTGAAATCCCTTCTCGTCAATGACATGACCTAAAAATTGTATTTTCCCAACCAAAATTCACACTTAGTGAATTTTGCATATAACTTCTCCTTTCTTAGTGTCTCCAACACTAATCTTATGTTCAAAGATGATCTTCCGGCGCCTTAGAATAGACTAGAATATCATCGATAAACACAACAACGAACTTGTCCAAATATTGTTTGAACACTGCTCATCATATCCATAAATGCAAATTTGGTGCATTCACAAACCCAAATGACATTACCGTAAACTCGTAATGACCATAACGAGTCCTGAATGCTGTCTTTGGTATGTCCTCCTTTCTAACCTTCAATTGGTGATACCCCATCCGCAAATCTATCTTAGAAAATACTTTTGGCCCTTTTCAACTGATCAAAAAGATCATCGATCCTGGGCAATGGGTATTTATTCTTTATCGTTAACTTGTTCAACTCTCGATAGTCGATACAAAGCCTTAACGATCCATCTTTCTTCTTGACAAACAACACCGGTGCCCCCCATGGGGAAACACTCGGTTGAATGTACTTCCTATCCAATAGTTCCTGTAACTGAACCATTAGCTCTTTCATTTCCACAGGCGCCATACGATACGGTGCCCTTTCGAGATCGGTGCCGCCCCGCACAATGTCTATTATGAATTCGATCTCTCTATCCGTTGGTAAACCCCTGAATTCACTTGGAAACACATCCATGAATTCGCTTTACTATGGGTATTTGTTCCATGGTTGCTCCCACTCACCGGTGTCAACAATATGGCATGAGATAACCTACACATCCTTTCCTTAAAAGTTTTCTAGTTTGTGTCATCGTAAGACAACACGAGCGTCCCGACGATTTATTACCGTAAAATACTACAGGAGGTTGCTTCAACGTCCTAATACTCACACATTTCTTCTGGCAATCTATAATTGCTCCATGGTTAATCAACCAATCCATTTCGAGAATTACATCGAATTCTCCCAACTTTATCGGTATTAAATCTACCGATAATTTACAACCCCGTATATCTACGCAACAATTCCTATAAATATCTTCAACATGAATTATCTCTTCATTTGCTACCTTAATAATCAAAGGTATAAGCAACTTTTCAGAAAGTAATTCCAATCGTCTAGCAAAATCACATGTTATAAACGAACAAGTAGCACCCGAATCAAATAGCACATAAGCATTTATGTTATTGATCGAGATAATACCTGCAACTACATCCCCTGATGCCACCGCCTCTTGGACCGCCATATTAAAGGTGCGGGCCATTGATCTACCCGGCTGAGCTGGACCACTAATAGCTAACTTACCGCTATTAGTGCCCTTATTTCCATCTGTCCCCTTCTTTGGATAGTTCTTTGCTATGTGGTCAGTTGATCCACATACAAAGCATTCGTGGTTTTCTTTGGATTTGGACAGTTAGGCGAAATATGCCCTTCCTGGCCACAATTATAATATACTGCCTTTCCCTTGAGACAGACTCCTAAATGAGTCTTTCCACAGGTTTTACAGGCCTCCATCCTCCTTTTAGAATCCCCTTGCTTTACTCCGGTATTCCCAGAGTTAAAACCTTTCTCTTTTGACCATCGCCACTACCACTGGCTCCCTCGGTCTTGATTCCCCCATCAATTTTTCCCTTGTTTTTTTTATCCTTGTGGTACTGGCTGAGAGCCTCATTCCCACCTTCGGCAATTATTTCCTTTTCTAATATGGTTCCAAAGGAAGTACTTTTGAACACGTAAATTTTGGCTATAGAGCGGTGGTTTCAAGCCCCGTCAATCGCTCTAGCCTTTCTCACTTTAGTGTCCACTGATGTGGAGCAAATCTTGCCAGCTTCATTAAACTTGGCAAGATACTCGGGAACTCATCATATCCCTTGTTTCAAATCAAGAAACCTCATTTCCATCCTTCCTTGCATACTTGTGGGAAAGTAGTTCTCGAAGAAAATATCCTTGAACCTCACCCACGTTAAATTTTTTATTCCGACCCTAGCCTGGTTTGCCTCCCACCAGAAATTGGCCTCCCCTTTCATTATATAGGTTGCAAAAAGCAACCTTTTGACCTTCTTCAATATTTGCTATAACAAATGCTTTCTCAATCTCTTTCACCCAAGTTTGGGCTTCTATAGGGTTCGTAGTTCCTTTGAACTCCGGTGGACCGACACTTTTGAAATCCTTAAAAGTAGTAGCTCGTACTACCCCAGGATTTATGGGTACATTAGCCGCAGTTCTATTAAACGCGACCGTTAAAAGATTAACGAAATCTTGCATTGGATTAACCAAACCTCCCTCCGGTTGGTTAACATTAGAATCTTGATTTCGTTCTCTCTTTCTTGGTGGCATTTTGCTGTTAAGAAAACAACACGTCATTATTACTTTCTTCTTCTTGTTTTGTTATTATTTATAATGAAACAATAACTCATAACCATTACTCAATATGTTCCATAAAAAGACTTATATTGATTCATAACTTGTAGTATAACACTACATTATTTACATTACTCAGCCTTAGCTGATTACATTACCATCCCACAATTTCTTTCCAAAAATTGGGATTTACAAAAGACTACCCTTGATATACAAAACAGGGTTTTACGTCACTACTAGATACATAATATTTACATATCTAAACTATTCCAGCTATTACTAGATTACATCTGCCGAATGGCATTCTCAAAGTCTATCGTGGCCAGACCGACAATGACATCCCGACTAATAGTATGTCGAGTCTGCCCTTCTTCTATCTGGATACCCAAATACTTGTCATTGAAAAATCCATGAGAACTCCTATATATATAGGAAATCCTCTCTACCTTCCGTTTCGTAGTCTTTAGCTCCTGCTTGAGCTCAAAGACTTCGTATTTCAGCTCGTGGACCTTGTCCTTGGCCAAAACATGATCGTCGCGTTCCTCTTCCCACATGCCTTTAATACTCAATTTGTCCTCCCGGACAGCTTAAAGTTCCTCTTTCAACTCCTTAACTTCTTGACAGTAATGGATATTTCTATCCAATACTGACATAAACAGTGCTTTCATTGACTCCCCCGTAGTCAACTCTTCTGTAGGTGGAACCTGATCAAAGGACATCACATCCACCTCTTCCTCTAGCATGCCATCAAATATAGATATGTAGTCTAAATCGTTCGAGTCTCCAGACTCGATTGTCACCACCTCTAGTTCTACTGCTACGGGATTGGGTAGTATCTCTACTCGATTAACCGAATCCTCGCTCACTACATGTATATCTCTATACATATCATTTTCTCCTGACATCTACAATAAAACAATATAGTTTGATTAGTATACGTCAGGAAATAATAAAAAACACATAACATAATATAATGCATTTTTATAAGGTTATCTTTCATCTTTAACTTCTTCATTAAGGTTATGACTTAAGGTTCTAATTTCCACCTTAAGTTTTATAACCTAGGCTCTGATACCAACCTATATTGCACCCAAATCAGGGTATCTTACAACCCGACAGATGGTGTTATATTGTACTAACATTTATACATTCATTCAATTGAAAAACCTCAAAAGAACGAACGTCTCTTCTATATTATCAAAATAATATTTACATTGTCCCAAGTTCTAAAACCAATATAAAGGTTCTTTGTCATAATATCAATTACATTATAACATTAAACCTATACTATTACATAGACAGCTTAACGATCTGCCTTAGCTTTTCCTTTATCCTCCTATTCGATCCTTCTGGACGTTCATCTTTAGTTGCATTCATATGGTTCAAGCAAGAGTGAGCATAACTAGCTCAAAGAAGTATGACAATTTCAATAAACAACATGCTTGACACACACGAATCAGATATCTTCAATAATCGAATAATAGTTATGAAGTACTATTGATAATTCAAAATAGCACTTCATCTTCCTTTTAAAATGTTTTACAATAATAACAATATTCAGTAAAACATTCACTCCTACGAGACCTTGAGCATTTCATTCTTCTTTGAAAAGGACAACCCGAACTAAGTCCGTAGTAGTCTCCAGATATTATTTACGAGCACACTTCTAGGTGATCAACTTATATTGTACTCTATGTTGATCAACACTACATTCATTAAACGTATGTACGTTTAATTGGTGGCAACCTCGCGTGCCTGTCGTTTAAAGACAAAAACATTTGTTTAACATTTCAGTCTTCTTTTGAGAACCATATCAAGTAGTTGACAAAAGATAATAACATTTGATGACAGATGAATAGATTATCAATAATCCATTCAATATATCAAGTCTAGCCAAAAGAATTGGCTTTAACTTCATTGTACATCAATTCATGCGTAAGGATACATGAACTTTAAAAACTTGTTCAGATTGAACTGAGATAAGAGTTAGAATATTTGCCTTTAGCGTCTGCTACGGTATAATTACTTTATGATTGAATCTTTCAAGTCTCTACAACACATGATCACATAATGCCTCATATTAGGTCATATATAATCAAATATGTGTATGACTATCTCTTACCCTTCATCTCAATCTAATTTGTATATTAGATTCATTTACTATACGTTCCAGCTTATCATTATACTTGCATTCATACTTGACTAGGTTATCTCAACCTTTATACAACATCCTTAAGGTTTAACATAGTTTTAACAATGTTACTTTATGTCCCTTAAGTTGTGTTTACTTTTAAATCAATTAACTTTCTTTCTTTGCAATTAAAAACATTCATCACTATCTTTGTTCTAAGGTCGGTGTCATGCACACGGATTTATACTCTACATCTCAAGGCCGCATATGAAAGTTAATAGTGGCATTGTCCCGACTTGGCATCATGCTGCAAGAGTCCTTACTTTCGCTGGAGTCGTATTGCGGCGCCAATATCTTGAAGGTGTTGTCAGATTGCATGGCGTAAGCGCGCCATGATTTACACTATGGTTCGTCTTTGCGGCATGAGTTTCCAAGCAGTGCTCGACATCAACATTTATTACGTCTTCATGGCGCCATCATTTGGCCTAGGGTTGGAGCCAACTCTGTGCACCAGAAAAATTTTACAGACAATAAATATTGTGAACTTCCCGGACGAATAACTTCTTCGTTATAAGTCCGAATTTGCTCGTTCAAAAGCCTATGGTTCACAAATTACGTAATCTACGCGCTCATGGAAGAATTTTATCTATTTGACTTCGTTTGCTAAAAATTCACCTATTGGTTCATTTTTAACGAAAACGATAAACGTTCGTGAACGTTCAATGCTCGTTTCTTCGTTCTAAGTCGAAATTCGGTCATTTTCGAGTCCGCAACTCTAGAATGCCAAATATGACTTGCCTCCATTGGAAAACAATGTTTTCGAGTTCAAACTCAAAATTTGACTTCTAATCTGGGAATTTCACGAATTCGACGATCATCGTCCAATCGTGCGATTTCTGGCAAATCTTCATTACTTATGATTTGTTCATTACTTTCATTGCATTCAATTCATTATATGAACACATCAATATACCTAATACAACAACTTATTTTTATTGTTGGATTTTAACTTCATTCATTCATGAGCTTATAACTTATTAAGTTATAAACTACTTTTAGCTCTATTGTTCATGACTTATGATAGTTTAAGTCTTTTAATCACCATGCATATATGTTCTCACATATAGTTTCATTCATGTATATATAATACATATTCATACAAATTCTTAACTTTCATATTACTTCTTAAAATAAACTTATAATTAGTTCATATTACCTCTTCATAAGTTCATAACTTATGCTAGTTTAAATGACTTATTACCAACTTATGTGACTTAAGTTCATTGCTTACACATTCTTCTTACTTCTTAACATTCATGTTCCTTAATCCAACTTTTCTTATCAACCTATCATGATAGAGATAGAAGATAAGTAGAGAAGAAGTCTTACTTTTGAAATCTTGGTAAGTAGTCTTCTTCTTCTTCTTCTTCTTCTTGCTTATGGAAGTAACTTATTTGTAACTTAATCTCCCTAACAATTAAGCACTTTGTAATTGTTTGGATTCTTTAAACAACTAATAAATGGCTTGCAAGCCTTCTCTATTTATAGAATTTCCAAGGTTAGGGTAATTTAGTCTAAAAACCAATCCCACCTCCTTAAGTCACCTCCATACTATTCATTATTTGGCTAGCACAAATCCTATCCCTTGATTGGCCATTAATTCTTTTACTTGGTCATTACATTAACTTGAGCACCACATTAACTTAGTCATTACTTCTAACACTTGGTCACCACTCATATAACTTGGTTACCACACATTAACCATATCAATATGGTTTGCCCCATGGGTCAATCAACTCATGGATTCTAGCTTGGCTTAATTAACTTAACCTTTGGGCTTGCTTTAATAAACAATCACTTGCTTATTAATTATCATTGGGCCTTACCATTTAATTTACTTGGGCTTATACCAATTGTTAACCAATCTTCCAAGTCCATTAACATTGTTTAATACATATACATATTGTCTAAGTATTATTCTCGTATTATAATTCGTATACAAATTCATTATATACGATATTCCATCCTTCATACAAACTCGTATAATACTTCGTATTATACTCGTTCTCATTACATTGTATAATACCTAAGTATCATACGAATAGTACTTACTTACTAATACTTCGCTTTCCTTAATATTCTCAAATTAAGTCCGCAAGCGAAATATTACATTTTTCATAACTAGATTATTATTACATAATCCGTCATACATTGATATTCTATCATTACGTATTTCTTGGAATGTCAAAAATATTTCCCGAGCAAATACCGATGAATAGTGTTTTTTGGAAAATTTCTCAAAAAACTTTTATTTTCGTCTTAGAAATTCAAACACTTTAATTCCTTCACGTAGCTCAAGTACTACGACATTCCAACATCATTAGGTTATAAAATGACGACCATCTTGATATCACATAGAATATGATTTTATTATTATTTAATTTAATAAAATCATTTTACAATAAAATCCGAATTTCTCGGTCGTTATATTTAAAGTTCGACATCAAGTAACGGTCGACATGTATGTCCCATATGATGGTCCCCTCTTGTCCCCTTTTCTGATTTTGTTGATTTCTTTTTTGAGTTTGTTGTCGTATTGTCCTTTTACTTCTAAACCCTAAAGTTAAAATGTATTATTCAATGTTTAACTTTGTCTTTTTTTTACTGATTCTTGTTTTAAGATTTACAAAATCATTATTTACTAAATTTTGGTCCTCTTTTGTCCCCACATGTATGCTCTGTAATTTAGTACATTCATTCAAAAGTTTATTTCTTATGCTCTGTTTTGCATATGGTTTCATTTGTTACAGATGGATACAATTGTTCAATTTAATGTACACCATGGTGGGAAGTTCATCTATGCTCCTTTATGTGACTATGTGGGAGGTACAGTTTATCATATGCCAGGTTTGGACGTTGATTATATTTGTATGAGTGCTATTAATGAGTTAGCTACTGAACTTAATTATCATCCTCAATCAACTTTGCTTATTTTAAACCGATGGAGTAGATTATCTTCCAACCCATGCATTGTGATGGTGCTACACTGTTGATGAAATTGTGGGTATTCACACACATACATTCAATTGAAATAACTTTGTTGGAAAAGAGTGAATATGTCTTCTATATATTCCAAAAAATGAATATTCCCTTCCCTGTGTTCTTTATAACCATTACATATGTTCTTTTTAAGTCATAATATCAAATAATTATAACATTCAAACTATACTATTACAAAGATATGGTACTATTTCTCCTTTTAGCCTTCCCTTTATCCTTATTGATCCTTCAGTTGTTCGCCTCTAATTCGTTTCTTCCAACCCGACATTCATATGGTTCAAGCAAGAGTGAGCATAACTAGCTCATATAAAAACAATATGACAATTTTCATTTAAACAATTACAACTTGAATCATATTACAAAGAATCATATATCTTCTATAATCCTTCAATCAATAGTTATGAAGTACTATATGATAATTCAAAATAGCACTTCTTTTTAACTCTTTAAAATAATTCAAAATTTTTCACAATGAACAACGCTTCATTAAACATAAATTTTGGTCCAAGACCTTGAGCATTTCATTCTTTCTTTGAAAAGGACAACCCAACACCAAGTCCGTAAGTCCCAGATATCTTACGAGCACGCTAGGTGATCAAATTTATAGTACTTTCTATGTTGTACAACACTTCTTCTTTAAACGTATTTACGCTTAAGTTTTGGCAACCTCACGTGTGCATCTGCTTTGACGACAAAAACATTTGTTTATTCATACTCAATCTTTCTTTGAAATCCATACCAAAAACAATTTGGCAAAAGATAACAACATTGATAACATTTTGATAGATTATAAAGAAATCCACAAAATATACATTAAGTCTAGCCAAGGAATTGGCTTCGACTTCATTTCACGTCAATTCATGCGTAAGATAGATGAATCACAAAGCTTGTCCAGAATGAACATAGACAAGGGTTAGAACACTTTCCTTCAGCGTCTTCTAAAGATAATACACTTTCCTTTTGAATCTTTAAGGTTTCTACAATACATAATCACATAACATACCACATTAGGTCATAATCAATCATATATGGTCACTAATGTATGTTACCCTTCTTCTCAATCTAATTGTTCATTAGATTTGTTTAACATTGGTTACGATTTATCGTATTACTTTACGTTTACGCTCAAGTAATCGTTCGTCAACCTTTAGTTGTAATTCTTAAGGTTATTATCATCATTAAGGATGTTACTTTAAGTTTATTAAGGTTATAATTCACCATTAATCAACTGACATTCTTTTTATATTCATGAGCATTCTTCTCTATGTCATACCTAGTATCAAGTATCTCAGTATGCCAACTTTCTATATAACTCTCGCATGCACACATGTCACTTAGTTCAAAGATGTTGTTGCCACTCTTGCAATGGGCGCCACTTCTCAAGATTAACATCTGCACAAGCATGCACACTCTTCAAGGGTAGGGTTAAGCCTTGCACTCATGGCGCCAATTTTAAAAAAGCTTCTGCAAGTCAAGTCACGTGCCGCCACGAGCCTCGATAATTTCATAGTTTTTTCTTTCTTTGTGAACTTTCTGTGCTCATAACTTGATCATTATAAGTCTGAATTGGCTCGTTCAAAAGCCGTTAGCTCACATTTCACACGTTCTATGATTTCATTCAAGAATTTTACATTTTCAAATCCGTTAACATGGAATTCACCTATTAAGTTCTTTATTACAAAAATTTTAAACGTTCGTGAACGTTCATAGCTCATTTCTTCGTTCTAAGTCAGAATTTGACCATTTTCGAGTTTACAACTCCAAAATGCAAACTTAGACTATTCTTCATTGAAAACCAACGCTTCTGAGTTCAATGGTGACTTTTGACTTCCATTTCGAGAATTTAACGATTTCGACGATTATCGTCTAATCTCGTAAATTTCGCCATAACTTCGTTACTTGAGATTTTGACACCGTTCCAAATGGATTTCTCCCATTAACACAACATAAACATCTTAACCTACAAATGATGGTTTAAACTTGTCCATCAACAACAAAATCCCAATTCTTCAATGTTCTTTATTAGTTCATAACTTTTATGATTATGATTCTATTTACACTGGTTTATTAAGGTTTAAGTCCTCTAATAACCATCCTTATCACTCCTTATCATACATGCTCCACCAATACTCACTTCTCTATCAACTATAATTGATGAGATAGAGATTAATGGTTAGGGATTCATTACCTTTGAAGTTCTTAGCTTGGTTCTTCTTCTTTCTTCTTGGATTATCAAAACTCTTCTCACTTTTCTCTCAATATAAGATGTTGGTGGATTTGAACAACAACAAAAATGAACTAACAACCTCTTATTTATAGAATTTGCAAGTTAGGGCATAATAGGTCATTTAGGCCATCCCACCTCCTTAACTTCCACCTCCTTACTATTCCTATCTTGGTCACCAAGTAAATCACTTTACTTGGTCACCAAGATGGTCAACATGTGCTCCCATGGGGGCCCACATGGGTTGCCCCATGGGTTTTTCTTACCCGCTTAACCCATTATGTTCGATCCACTTGTCCGATTCTTGGTTTGGGCTTAGGTTTTAATAACCTTGGGCTTAATATTTGGGCTTGCATTATCAATCATTGGGCCTTAAAAGTTTGCACTTGGGCTTGCCCAATTCCTACACAAAAATCCTACAAGTCCATTACATTTGGCTTAAAGCTTATAACGTATAGTTCTACGATTCTTCTCGTATACTAATTCAGTATAATCATTCATCATATATATATATACTATCATTCATACATACTCGTATAATACTTCATATCATACTCAGATTCATTACCTTCGTATAATACTTGCATGTATCATACTATCATCATTTATTAAATCTTTACTTTCCTTAACATTCTCGAACTTAGTACGTAGGGAAAAAAACTCGCTTGCTTTGTCATACTTGAAATTATTATTACATAATCCATCCTTCCTTATTATTCTATCATTACGTATTTCCCGGAAGTTCAAAATAATTCTCTTTAGCAAATATTGATGAATAATAGGTTTTTTCGAAAAATTTCTCAAAAGCATTTATTTTCGTCTTGGAAATTCAAACACTTTAATTCCTTCACGTATCCAGAATACTACGATATTCTGATACTTTTAGGTTATAGAACAACCTTCATCTTGCTTACTCATTATAATAATATATAATATAATTTTATTCATTATTAAATCAAATAAAATTATTTTACAGTTAATCCGATTTTCTCGGTCGTTACATTCACCCTCCCTTATAAGGATTCTGTCCCCAGAATCTCGCTTTAAATTAAACAAACAACTGAGGGTAATTCTTCCACATCTTTTCTTTAAGTTCCCACATTACTTTTTCGGCATCGTGGTTCTTCCATAACACCTTTACCGAAGGTATAACTTTATTCCTCAGAACTTGCTCTTTTCTATCGATGATTTGAATTGGCATCTCTTCATACGTTAAGTCCTTCTCAATATGAATAGGCTCATACTCTATTACGTGCTTATAATCTGGCTTATAAGGACATAACACAGATACATGAAACACATTATGTATTCGTTCTAAGTCTGGAGGTAATGCTATCATGTAAGCTACCTCTCCTACCCTTTTTAATATCTCAAAAGGTCCTATAAACTTTGGACTTAACTTTCCCTTCTTTCTAAAGCGTATCTTTCCTTTCCAGGGAGATACCTTTAGAAATACATACGAGCCTACTTCAAACTCTCTGTTTACTCGATGCAAATCTTCAAACTTCTTCTATTCTGCCTTGAGTCGCTACCATTTATTTCAGATCAACTTTAACTATATCCACTTGTTTGTTGCACCAATTCAGGTCCTAACATTCTGCGTTCTCCCACTTCGTCCCAATACAATTATGTTTTGTACTTCCTTCCGTATAAAGCTTCGCAAGGCGATATGCCTATGCTCGCATGATAACTGTTGTTATACGCAAACTCTACTAACGGTAGATGATCATCCCAACTACCGTTAAAATCCATGATGCAAGATCTCAACATATCTTTTAGCGTCTGAATTGTCCTTTCGATCTGTCCATCGGTTTGTGGATGATATGCTATACTTAACTTCAACTGTGTTCCCAACTGTTCTGGAAGACTTCTCCAAAAGTTTGTTGTGAATCGTGGATCACGATCTGACACTATCGAAACTGGTACTCCATGTCTGGAAATAATTTCCTTAACATAAAGTTTAGCTAATCGATCTAAGTTATACTTGACTCTTATTGGCAAAAGTGAGCCGACTTCATCAACCGTATCCACTATTACCCAAATAGCGTCATACCCTTTCTATGTAATCGGAAGTCCCACCACAAAATCCATCGTGATATGCTCCCACTTTCATTCCGGAATCTCCAATGACTGTAACAAGCCACTTGGTCGTTGATGTTCGGCCTTAACTTTTTGACAAGTTAAGCACCTACTCATATATTCTGCTATCTCTCTCTTCATGTTAGACCACCAAAACTCTCGTCAAGGTCTTGATACATCTTAGTACTACCAGATGAATCGAGTACCTCAAACTATGAGCCTCTTTATAACACTTCCTCCTTTAATTCCATCTCATTCTAACCCAAATTCTTCCTTCAAATCTTAATAATCCTCTCATTATCAAGACTATACTTTATATCTTTTTTCATTTGCTAGCCGCTTCTTCATCTATCACACTCATCATTTCGAGTCAGTACTTCCTCGACTCTTTCTCTACAATGGTAGATCAATCTCCGTTAAAACAATCTCTCACCCGATTCACTCGATAACTTCACCTCCAACTCCATTCTAGCCATCTCTCGTTATTAACTCATTTGAGCCATTAATATAGACAACTTTTCCCGACCTTCCCTACTTAAGGCGTCCACCACTACATCGGGCTTTTCCCGGGATACAGTGATATCACAAATAATCCTTTATCAACTCCAACCATCTCCTTTGTCTCATATTTAAGTCCTTTTGTGTGAGGATATATTTCAGACTTTTATGGTCTGTGTATATCTCGTATTTCTCTCCGTAAAGATAATGTCTCCATATTTTTAAGTCAAACACTACCGCGACCAGTTCTAGATCATGAGTAGGATAAACTTTCTCATAATCCTTTAACTGCTATGATGCATACGCAATGAACTTGCCATGCTGCATGAGCACGCAACTAATTCCTCAATGCGAAGCGTCGCTATAAACTACGAAATTCCCTGTATCATCGGGTAAGGATAATATAGGTGCTTCACTCAACCTTTTCTTCAGTTCTTGAAAACTGTCTTCACACTTCTCAGTCTACACGTATTTCACTGTCTTCCTTGTCAAATTAGTCAACGGAGTAGCTATCTTAGAATAATCTGGGATAAATCTTCAATAGTATCCCGCTAACCCTAGGAAACTCCGTACCTCAGTCGGCATTTTCGGTTGTTCCCAATTAACCACTACTTCCACCTTCGCTGGATCCACTGAAATTCCATCCCGGTCAATAACATGTCCTAAAAATTGTACCCTTTCTTGCCAAAATTCACACTTAGTGAATTTCGCATATAACTTCTCCTTCCTTAGTGTCTCCACCACTAACCTTAGGTGTTCAGCGTGATCTTCTAGCATCTTAGAATAGACTAGAATATCATCGATAAACACTACGACGAACTTGTCCAAATACTGTTTGAACACTATGTTCATCATAGCTATAAATGCAGCTGGTGCATTTGTCAACCCAAATGACATCAACAGAAACTCATAATGGCTGTAACGAGTTTTGAATGCTGTCTTAGGTACATCATCCTTCCTAACCTTTAACTGATGATACCCCATTCTCAAATCTATCTTAGAAAAATACTTTGCCCTTTTCAACTGATCAAAAAGGTCATCGATCCTGGGCAATGGGTATTTATTCTTTATTGTTAACTTGTTCAACTCTCGGTAGTCGATACAAAGTCTCAACGATCCGTCCTTCTTCTTCACAAATAGACTTCAAGGTGCTCTACGGCGAAAACACTTGGTTGAATGTATTTTCTTTCTATCCAATAGCTTCTTGTAATCGAACCATCAACTCCTTCATCTCTATCAAGCGCCATACGATATACGGTGCCCTTTGAAACCGTGTCGCTTCTCCCGGCACAAATATCTATTACGAATTCGATCTCCCTATCTCATGCTAAGACCTGTAATTCACTTGGAAATACATCCAGGAATTCTTTGACTATAGGTATTTGTTCCATCGTTGCTCCCACTATCTGGGTATCAACAACATGACACAAATAACCTACACATCCATTCCTCAACAATTTCCTAGTTTGTGTCATCGTAAGATAACATGAACGCCCCGACGATTTATTACCATAAAACACTACATGAGGTTGTCTCAACGTTATAATATTTACACACTTCTTTTGGCAATCTATAATTTCACCATGGTTAAACAACCAATCCATCCTAAGAATTACATCGAATTCTCTCAAATTTATCGGTATCAAATCTACCGATAATTTATAACCTCGTATTTCTACACAACAACCCTTATGAATGTTTTCAATAGGAATTATTTCTTCGTTTTCTACCTTGATATTCAAAGGTATAGGCAATCTTTTGGGAAGTAATCCTAATCGTCTAGCAAAATCACATGCTATAAAAGAACAAGTAGCACCCAAATCAAACAACACATAAGCATTTATATCATTGATCGGGATAATACCTGCAACTACATCCCCTGATGCAACTGCATCTTGGACCGTCATGTTAAAGGTGTGGGCCATCGGCCTACCCATCTGAGCTGGACCACTAATAGCTAACTTACCACTATTAGTGCCCTTATTCCCATCCGTCCCCTTCTTTGGGCAGTTCTTCGCCATGTGATCAGTTGATCCACACACGAAGCATCCATGATTCTTCTTCTCGACTTGATAGTTAGGCAAAATGTGCCCTCCCCTATCCATAGTTGTAACACACCGACTTTCCTTGAGACAAACTCCTAAATGAGTCTTCCCAGCTTGCATGCCTCCATCCTCTTCTTAGGATCTCCTTGCTTTACTCTCAGTATTCCCAAAGTTAAAACCCTTCCTCTTCTCGCCATTGCCACCACTACCACCACTCTCCCTCGGCTTTTCTCCCCTTCTACCTTATTCTTTTTTTTTCTCTCTCTGGTGGTATCGGCTTAAAGCCTCATTACCACCCTCATTAATTATTGCCTTTTCCTAGAATGGTTCCAAAGGAAGTACTTTGAAACACCGATATCCTAATTATAGAGCTGTGGTTTCAAGCCCCGCTTCAATCTCCTCGCCTTCCTCACCTCTCTCAGATCCACTTGATGTGGAGCAAACCTCGCCAGCTTCATTGAACTTGGCAAAGATATTGGGGAACAATCATTTCCCTTGTTTCAACTCTAGAAACCTCATCTCCATCCTCCCCTCACATACTGTGGGAAAGTAGTTCTCAAAGAAAATCTCCTCAACCGCGGTCCACGTTAAGTTCTCTATCTCAAATTTCTAGCCTGGGTTTGCCTCCCACCGTAAGTTGGCCTCTCCTTCATCATATAGGTAGCAAAAGCAACCTTTTTCCCCTCTTCGACATTTGCAATAACAAATGCCTTCTATCTCTTTTCACCCAAGTCTGGCTTTCTATAGGGTCCATAGTTCCTTTGAACTCCAAATGGACTACACACTTAAAAATCCTTAAACGTAGTAGCTCATTTACTACCGCAGATTTATGGGGTATATTCACCCTATTTTATTAAAAGCACTTGTTAATAAATTAACGAACTCTCAGATCAAAGTTAACCGGTCCTCTTCCAGTTGATTCACATTCGCTTCTTGATTTCGTTGTCTTCTTCTTCATAGCATCTTTCTATTAAAAAATAAATAACACTTCATTATTACTTTCTTCTTGTTAATTAGTTATTATTCATTATTAAACAATAACTCAAACTCATTGCACAACATGTTCCATAAAAGGCTTATATTGATATGTTCTTCCTTGTAGTATAATACTACATCGCTCATCATTACACGTACCTTTAGTCGATTACATTACTTTCCGCCATTGCTTTCCAAAAATTGGGATTTACAAAAGACTACCGTTTAATATACAAAAGAGGGTTTTACGTCACTACATAGATACAACATATTTGCATATTTATTCTACTCTAATTAGTAACTAGATTACATCTGCCTTATGGCATTCTCATAATCTGCATTGGCAAGATCGGCTATCACATCTCTCTATTGATAGATGTCGAGTCCGCCTCTCGCCTCCATAGGATACTCACCACTTGTCACCGAAAATCCCCATGAGAACTCCTATATATATAGGACATCTTACTAACCTTCTGCTTCTTGGTCTTTAGCTTCTACCTGAGCTTAAAGACCTCGTGTTTCAGCTCATAGACCTTGTCTTTAGCTAACACCTTCTCATCATGATCTTCTTCCCACACCGTCTCCATGCTTTTCTTGTCCTCCAAGATATCATGGATCTCCTACTTCAACTCTTTCACACTCTTTCCATATTGGATATTTCTATCCAATATCGCCATGAATAACGCCTTTCATCGACTTCCCCGAGTCATCTTTCTACAAAAGCTACCATGTTAAACGATACCACCTCCACCTCCTCCTCTGACATGCCATCAAATAAAGACATGAAGTCTAAGTTTTCCAAGTCTTCTGACTTAATCACCACCACTTCTGGAAACTCAGCTACAGGTGTCGGTAAGATCTCTACTTGATTCACAGACCCCTTACTAACGACATGTATATCCCTAAACATCACGTTATCTCCCGACATCTACAACAAAACAATTTAGTTTGATTAAGAAACATCATTAGAATAATAAAAACACATATCACATATAATGCATTTTTAGGGTTAACTTCAACTTTTACTTCTTTAAATCTTCTTAAGGTTATGACTTAAGGTTCTTTTTTCCCCCTTAAGTTTTATAACCTACAGCTCTGATACCAACCTGTGACGCCCCCAAATCCGGGTATCTTCCAACTCGATAGATGGTGCTACACGGTGCTACAGTTCACACATACATTCAATTGAAATAACTCAAAAGAGTGAATATGTCTTCTATATATTCTAAAACAATATTCTCTTTCCCAGGTTCTTTGTAACCATTACATATGTTCTTTGTCATAATATCAAATAATTACAACGTTCAAACTTTACTATTATAAAGATGTACTTATTTTCCGCTTTTTAGCCTTCCTTTATCCTTATTGATCCTTCAGTCGTTTCGGTTCTTTAGCTGCATTCATATGGTTCAAGCAAGAGTGAGCATAACTAGATCAGCAAGTATAACAATTTCATTTAAACAATAGGCTTGAATCATATGAATCATATATCTTTTATAACTGAAGCAATAGTTATGAAGTACTATTGATAATTCAAAATAACACTTCTCTTTTCTTTAAAACATTTCACAATGAACAACATTAATTAAACATAAATAGTAGTCCAAGACCTTGAGCATTTCATTCTTTTTTTGAAAAGGACAACCCGACACCAAGTCCGTAAGTCCGGTATATCTTACGAGCACGTCTAGGTGATCAGCCTATAGTACTCTATGTTGTATAACACTTCTTCTTTAAACGTATTTACGTTTAAGTTTTGGCAACCTCACGTGCTTGTCGTTTGACGACAAAACGTTTGTTTATTCATACTAAATCTTTCTTTGAAGTCCATACCAAAATAATTTGGCAACAGATAACAACATTGATAACATTTTGATAGAGTATAAAGAAATCCACAAAATATACTAAGTCTAGCCGAAGGAATTGGCTTCGACTTCATTTCACGTCAATTCATGCATAAGATATATGAATCACAAAGCTTGTCCAAAATAAACATAGACAAGGGTTAAAATACTTGCCTTCAGCGTCTTCTAAAGATAATACACTTTCCTTTTGAATCTTTAAGGTTTCTACAATACATAATCACATAACATACCACATTAGGTCATAATCAATCATGTATGGTCACTAATGTATGTTACCCTTCTTCTCAATCTAATCGTTCATTAGATTTGTTTAACATTGGTTATAGTTTATTGTATTATTTGACATTTACGTTCAAGTAATCGTTCGTCAACCTTTAGTTGTAATTCTTAAGGTTATTATCATCATTAAGGATGTTACTTTAAGTTTATTAAGGTTATAATTCACCATTAATCAACTGACATTCTTTTTATATTCATGAGCATTCTTCTCTATGTCATTTCCTAGTGTTTGCAAATGCATATTTCAACTTTCCTATATAACTCTCACGTATATAGCGACTTCCTTCAAAGAGCTTTGCCTCTCTGATCTCTGCATGCCACTGCTCAATACTAACATCCGCATGCACACCCACTCTCTCAAGTGGGTTGGGTTTTGGCCTTGGCGTTGCTAGCGCCAATTTATAAAGCTTTGGGTCATGCAACAAGTCACCGACCCCTCTAGCCTCGAGATGGCTTTCACAGTTTTCTTCTTCTATGAACTTTCTGGGCCCATAACTTGATCATTATAAGTCCGAATTGGCTCGTTCAAAAGTCATTAGCTCACATATCATATGTTTTATGATTTCATTCAAGAATTTTACATTTTCAAATCTGTTAACATGGAATTCACCTATTAAGTTCTTTATTACGAAAATGTTAAACGTTCGTGAACGTTCTTAGCTCGTTTCTTCGTTCTAAGTCGGAATTTGACCATTTTTGAGTCCGCAACTCCAAAATGCAAACTTAGACTATTCTCCATTGAAAACCAACATTTTCGAGTTCAATGGTGACTTTTGACTTCCATTCCGAGAATTTAACGATTTCGACGATTATCGTCTAATCTCGTAAATTTCTCCATAACTTCGTTGCTTGAGATTTTTACACCAATCCAAATGGATTTCTTCCATTAACATAACATAAACATCTTAACCTACAAATGATGGTTTTAAACTTGTCCATCAACAACAAAATCACAATTCTTCAATGTACTTCATTAGTTCATAACTTTTATGATTATGATTCCATTTACACATGGTTTATTAAGGTTTAAGTTCTCTAATAACCATCCTTATCACTCCTTATCATACATGCTCCACCAATACTCACTTCTCTATCAGCTATAATTGAAGAGATGGAGATTAATGGTTAGGGATTCATTACTTTTGAAGTTCTTAGCTTGGTTCTTCTTCTTTCTTCTTTGATTATCAAAACTCTTCTCACTTTTTTTACAATATAAGATGTTGGTGTATTTTGAACAACAACAAATGAACTAGCAACCCTCTTATTTATATGATTTGCCAAGTGAGGGTTCAATGGTCATTTAGGCCCTTCCACCTCCTTACTTCACCTCTTTACTATTCCTATCTTGATCACCAAGTAAATCACTTTACTTGGTCACCAAAATGGCTGGCCATGTGCTCCATGGGGCCCATATGGGTTGCCCCATGGGTTTTTCTTATTCGATAACCCATAGGTTCGATCCACGGGTCCGGTTCTTGGTTTGGGCTTAGGTTTTAATAACCTTGGGCTTAATATTTGGACTTGCATTATCAATCATTGGGCCTTAAATGTGACACCCCCAAATCCGAGTACTTGAAACCCGTACTTGGTGCTCCACGATAACATTTATTCAACTACTTAATGTATTATTTGAACAAAATTATTATATCAAAGTTATCTACCTTCCCAGTCTCAAGAACCTTTAAGTCTTACATTACATGATAAATATTATATTATCCTACTACAAATAGTCATAACAACATAATGCAACCTATTCCTTCAACTTCCCATTCCCTTTGTCCTTGTCGGAACCTTCAGGTCGTGCTAGCTTAGCTAAAAACATTTAAATTTAAAGAAAGAATGAGCATTTGAGTGCCCAACAAGTAATAGCAATGAATAAAGATTATCTGAAAGATTTAAATATTTTCTTTGGACAACACTTCTACAACGAAGAAATAGTTGTGAAGTAAGCTGAAACAATAATGAACTACATATCAATTCTATTTCATTTTTGAAACTACGTACTGACTATAAATGAGAAATAGTTTGACAAACTATGAACTTTATTTTTAATTTTTGAAAAGGTTAAACAGAACTTCATCAGCCAACCGTCATGTCTTACGGACATGGAGGGTGATCAGCCCGTTATGACCTGTATAGAGTCATGGCTTCACTTCCCTCTTCGGCTATGATAGCCTTGTCCAACAGTGCTGCAAAAGTACTAATCTGTAACATCGCCACCTTGTTATAGAGCCAGGGTTTTAAGCCCAGCTCAAACCTTCGTGCCTTCCTTGTTTCCGTGTCCACTTGATGTGGAACGAACCTAGCTAATTCATTAAATTTTGCGGCATACTCCACAACTGACATGTCCCCTTGCTTTAACTCCAAAAATTTCACCTCTATCCTAGCCTGCATACTAGTCAAAAAATAATTCTTAAAGAACAGTGTTTTAAACCTAGTCCACGTCACCTCTCCTACTCCAGCTCTAGTTTGATTGGCCTCCCACCAGAAATTTGCCTCCCCTTTCATCATATAAGTGGCAAAAGCTGTCTTTTGCCCCTCCGCTACCCTAGCTATCTCAAAAGCCTTTTCTATCTCCTTTATCCAAGCCTGAGCTTCTATCGGGTCAGTTGTCCCCCTAAACTCTGGCGGTCCTACTGCTTTGAAGTCTTTAAAGTTTGCCAACCTATTATCTGGCTGATTTCCCCCAACTGGTATTGCATTCTGCATAGCTTGAGCTATCATGTTTGCAAAATTACGTATTGGTCCGTTGTTTGTTGTCCTCCAAAGATTGTTGATGATTCTTCAACTCTTTGGTTTCGATTTTGTCTTCTTGGCGGCATGATCTGATAAAATCATAAATTATCCTTTTATTGACTTATATTCTATATTTTATCGCATATGTTTAACATATAACGCGTGATTTCAAACTCAAATAATCATATACTCAAAATGTTAAATTTTGAAACTTAGTTTACTGTATTATCACATTATCAGATAGATACATAAAAACTTATTTCATTAAACAAACATATAATAACATTCCTTCATAGTACTTTACACCAGATAACACATATTGTTATAAGCATCCGCTATCCCTTTATGACCACAAAAGTCAGGATTTACTATTACCACTTATACCAAAAGTTAGAAATATTACATTACACACATATTATATCATTAAACATACATATTCAAATACTAGTCCTACTTATTCCCTACACCTTCTTCTGATCTTGGACAATCTTTCGCCGATGACCTTCCAACCCATAAATAAAACATGCACCTTGCTTATAGTCGGGACAATAAAGAGAGGTATTGTGACACCCCCAAATTCGGGTATCTTCCAACTCGACAGATGGTGCTCCACGGTACTACCATTCACACATACATTCAATTGAAAAGTCTCAAAAGAAGGAATATGTCTTCTATATATATATTCAAAATAATATTACATTTCCCCAGGTTCTTTATAACCCATACATTCATTCTTGTCATAATATTCAATATATTACAAACATTCCTCTATACTATTACATTAGAACTCTAAGGGTTCGTCTTCGCCTTACGCTTATCCTTGTCGGAGCCTTTGTTCCGTTCGATCTTAGCTGTGTTCATATATATGGTTCAAACAAGAGTGAGCATGACTAGCTCAGCAAGTACTACAATTCAAATAACAACATGCTTGAAACATAGGAATCATATATCTTCAATAACTGAACAATAGTTATGAAGTACTATTGATAAATCATAATAGCACTTCTTTTCCTTCAAAACATTTCACAACAACAATATCCAGTAAAACATCAATTCCGGTCCAAGACCTTGAGCATTTCATAAGTTCTTTTGAAAAGGACATCCCGACACTAAGTCCGTCAGTTCAACATTACTTACGAGCACGTCTAGGTGATTAGCCTATAGTACTCTATGTTGATCAACACTACATTCATTAAACGTGTATACGTTTAATTTGTGGCAACCTCACGTGCCTGAATGTTGTCTTTGGTACATCCTCCTTCCTAACCTTCAACTGGTGATACCCCATTCTTAAATCTATTTTAGAAAAATACTTAGCCCCTTTCAACTGATCAAAGAGATCATCGATCCTGGGCAATGGGTATGTATTCTTTATCGTTAACTTGTTCAACTCTCAGTAGTCGATACAAAGTCTTAACGATCCGTCCTTCTTCTTGACAAACAGTACTGGTGCTCCCCACGGTGAAACACTCGGTTGAATATACTTCCTGTCCAATAGTTCTTGTAACTATACCATCAACTCCTTCATCTCCACTGGCGCCATACGATACGGTGCCCTAGAAACTGGTGTCGCTCTTGGCATGATGTCTATTACAAACTCTGTCTCCCTATCTGGCGGAAGACCCGGCAATTCATTTAGAAATACATCGGCGAATTCTCTAACTATAGGTATTTGTTCCATGGTTGCTACCACTCTCTGGGTATCAATAACATGACACAGATAACCTACACACCCCTTCCTCAATAATTTCCTAGTTTGTGTCATGGTTAGACAACACGAACGTCCCGACGATCTATTCCCGTAAAATACTACTTGAGGTTGTTTTAACGTTCTAATGTTCACACATTTCTTCTGACAATCTATAATTGCCCCATGGTTAATTAACCAATCCATTCTGAGAATTATGTCGAATTCTCCTAACTTTATCGGTTCCAAATCTACCGATAATTTATAACCCCGTATATCTACGCAACAACTCCTATGAACATCCTCAACACGAATTATTTCTTCGTTTGCTACCTTAATATTTAAAGGTATATGCAACTTTTCGGGAAGTAATCCTAATCGTCTAGCAAAATCGCATACTATAAACGAACAAGTAGCACCCAAATCAAACAACATGTAAGCATTTATGTCGTTGATCAGAATAATACCTGCGACGACGTCCCCTGATGCAACTGCATCTTGGACTATCATGTTAAAGGTACGGCCCATCGGCCTACCCGGCTACGCTGGACCACTAATAGCTAACTTATCGCTATTAGTGCCTTGGTTCCCGTCCATCCCCTTCTTTGGGCAATTCTTTGCTACGTGGTTAGTTGACCCACATACAAAGCATCCATGATTCTTTTTCGGACTTGGACAGTTAGGCGAGATATGCCCTTCCTGTCCACAGTTGTAGCATACGGCCTTCCCCCTGAGACAAACTCCTAATTGAGTCTTCCCACAGGTCTTGCAGGCCTTCATCCTCCTCTTTGGGTCTCCTTGCTTCGCTCCAGTATTCCCATAGTTGAACGCCTTCCTCTTCTATCCCTCGCCACTACCGCTGGCTCCTTCGACCTTTACTCCCCCATCCACTTTCCCTTTGCTCTTCTAATCCTTGTGGTATTGGCTCAACGCCTCACTACCACCCTCGGTGATTATCGCCTTCTCTAAAATGGTCCCAAATGAAGTACTTTGGAACACTGAAATACAGTTATAGAGCCAGGGTTTCAAGCCCTGCTCGAACCATCGCGCCTTCCTCACCTCGGTATCTACTTGGTGTGGAGCGAACCTTGCCAGTTCATTAAACTTGGCGACGTATTGGGGAACTGACATGTCCCCTTGTTTTAACTCAAGAAACCGCATCTCCATCCTTCCCTGCATGCTTGTGGGAAAGTAGTTCTTGAAGAATATCTCCTTGAACCTCACCCACATTAGATTCTCGATCCCGGACCTAGCTTGATTGGCTTCCCACCAAAAGTTGGCCTCTCCCTTCATCATATAGGTTGCCAAGGCAACCTTCTGGGCCTCGTCGACATTTGCTATCACAAATGCCTTTTCTATTTCTTTTACCCAAGTTTGGGCTTCAATAGGGTCCGTAGTTCCTTTGAACTCCAGTGGACCCACGCTCTTAAAATCCTTAAAGGTAGTAGCTCGTGCTACTCTTGGATTTATGGGGATATTAGCCCCTGTTTTATTAAAGGCAGTTGTTAAAAGGTTAACAAACTCCTGCATAGGGTTAACCGGACCTCCCTCCGGTTGATTCATATTAGCTCCTTGATTACGTTGCACTCTTCTTGGCGGCATCTTGCTGATACAATAAAAAACACATTTCGTTATTATTCCTTTCTTTATTAGTTATTATTTGATATTAAAAAATAACTTCAACATCCATTACTCATTATTTTCCATAAAAAGGCTTATATTCATTCATTTTTTATAGTATAATACTACATTGGTTACATTACACAGCCTAAGCTGATTACATTACTTTCACGCTATTGTTTCCCAAAAACTGGGATTTACAAAAGACTACCCTTCATTATACAAAAGAGGGCTTTACGTCACTATTAAGAACAAAATATTTACACACTTAAACTACTCTAGCTACTACTAGATTACATCTGCCTTAAGGCATTATCGAAATCTACTTTGGCAAGACCGGTAATGATATCACGGCTGATAGTATGCCGTGTTTGCCCCACCTCTACAGGATAACCAGCTACCTGTTACTGGAAATCTGTGTGAGAACTCCTATGAATATAGGACATTCTCCCTATCTTCTGCAGTTTGGTCTTTAGCTCCTCTTTGAGCTCAAAGACCTCATGTTTCAGCTCATGGACCTTGTCCTTGGCCAAAACCCTTTTATCATGCTCCTGCGCCCACATGGACTCCACATCAGTCTTGTCCTCTATGACAGCTTGGAGCTCTGCCTTCAGCTCCTTGACCTCTTGACAGTAATAGATATTTCTATCCAATACCGACATAAATAATGACATCATTGACTCCCCCGGAGCCATCTCTACTGCTATTGTTACTGGGTTGAAGGACACTACCTCCACCTCCTCCTCTATCATACCATCGAATACTGACATGAGGTCAGGATCCTCTGAGTCTCCAGACTCAATAACAACTATCTCAGGCTCTGCCGCTATGGGGTTCGATATAACCTCTACTTGGTTCACCGATTCTTCACTAATAGTCTGTCCATCTAACTGCATTCCATTTACTCCTGACATCGACACAAAACAATTAAGTTGATTAGTACACGTCAGTAGAATAATAAAAACACATAACATAATCATAATGCATTTTTATAAGGTTATTTTCTTCTTTTACTTCTTTGACTTCTCTTAAGGTTATGACTTAAGGTTTTTAATCCACCCTTAAGTTTTATAACCTAATGCTTTGATACCAACCTGTGACGCCCCCAAATCCGGGTATCTTCCAACCTAAGAGAAGGTGCTCCACGGTACTACCATTCACACATACATTCAATTGAAAAGTCTCAAAAGAACAAATATGTCTTCTATATATATTCAAAATAATATTACATTTCCCCAGGTTCTTTATAACCCATACATTCGTTCTTGTCATAATATTCAATATATTACTAACATTCCTCTATACTATTTGTAACGCCCCAAAATTCGGTCTATTTTAACATCCGAATTCCGTACGTCACGATCCCATCTTCTTCCAAACATACATCATTATATAGCTAAATATAACAACATACATCCTCAAATCCCAGGTTCTAAAACCTTAAAACCTCTTTTATTCCAAATAATAATAATTACATTATTCTTTACATCTTGTACAAGTGACTTTTATTCGCCACCAATGATACATAATCGTTCATTAAACTATTCTATAGTTTAATTCTATCATTCTATATTACAAGTCTTCGCTTAATCTTCACACACATTCATATAGTGAATGACACTTCTTTTGGATACCGATCAGCTTGATCTTTACGGGATCCTTAAGTTCTTTCTAACATCGTTCGCTAAAAATGTTTTTATTTAAAGCAAGTGTGAGCATTCAATTGCCTAGCAAGTCATAGCAGATGAACAAACAACTTCAAGAATTTAAACATTCCTTTAAGACCTTAATAACCGAACAAAGGTTATGAAGCAGCTTGAATAATAGGAATAATCTCGATTCCTATCATTTTAAAACATGAATTACATTCACTTTGAAATACTTTTATTCTCTACTTTCTTTCATTCACATTCTGTCTGGCTAGAATCAATAGCACAGACTTAACAATAACGGTTCATGTATAAACAGAACATGCTCATATTGAACAGTTCAATCACAGAACAGTTCATATCATAGAAACACCGAAGTGTTTAAATTGTGGCACAATGCCTTATACATTCTACCACCTTGTACAAATATCACACATTCGCACATAGACAGAACTTCTCAAGTTCAACATGTGAGAAGTTTTAGAAACTAACATTCATTTAAAATATGAATGAAGTTAGGAAAACTTGCCTTTACGCATGACCATACAAACTTATCTTTGATCGCTCATTCAATCCCTATAACACATAAGGAAATAACACATACACCAATTAGTCATATACTTGACTTACACATTAGTTTACTTAACTTTACTTCTTAGGGTTCACGTTCTTACAAAATAAGTTTATGCGACTAACTTCTTTTACTGGTTAACGGCTTCATGACATACGGAGATGTCTTACTTAAAACGTTCATCATCTTTGATGATTTACATTCTTATCTTCTTCTTATAACTCTCCTAGGACTCAGCACACATCGTGTCTCTGTTAGTAGTCCATATGGTACTCTCAAGTGGTTTCCCACAAACAACCAACAAATAAGTTCCTGTCTCGCCTACACCGCATACATAACGATGAGTTAGATCGGTTGCCGCCAGCTTTGTATATACCTTCGCTCTCTCGAAGGAATTGTTTAGCCCAAATTCTCCCATATGTCAACCATCAAAGGTTACGATTATACCGAACCTAAATTAATCTTAACTTACCCAACTATTAAACTATAATGTTCGTTAAGTCAATTTCTTATTCCTTATGGCTTTCCTCGACAACTAAATGCCATACCTCGAGATTCATTCTTTATCGCCTAAGTCATACAATCTTTTGTATACTCGGGGACGATCATTCAATATTCATTCTACACATTTATAAATAAGCTAACCATTTTACATTACCTTATTCTTATCTTACAACGTCTGATTCATTCGACTCGGAACGTCATCCAAGTTATAAACATTAACTCGGCTTCTTTTACGTTATACGTACTTGTCTTTAATTTAGCTTTTTCACCAATCACAGGTTTAATCATTGATCTTTATTACCCTACAGTCAAACCATACACGGGGTGTAGGTTCTACCTGTTTAGTATTCGCATACACTTAACCTTTAACTCGGTTCAAGTGTCCAACGCTTACATTTCATTCTAACATTCTCATCCAACTCTCATTTGGCTTTCATTAATCTTATTACCGTTTGCTACGGCTTTCGTGATAATTCATATCTTACTTACTACTCCCGTCAACATCTAAGTCATACAACCAATGTATACTTAGAACGTTCGCTCCATGTGAATACGATTCACGAGGATCGTTTACGTATTCAACATTTACTTTACTTGCCTCTTAGTTCTATTCAACCTTCATCCAAGGTTTTAATTAATTTCATTCATTACTCGCCACCTGAACTCCATGTTCATTATTCTTTCCTAATGTCAAAGCCATACGGTTTGTTGTATGCTAAGACCGATCGTTCATCGCAACAACGTTACGTTCACAGCGTCTAAACGCTTTACATTCATCTCTCATGACCATGACATAACATTGAAATGTTATTCATTACCCTAGTCAATCAACGTTTAAGGAATCACAATTATAGCAATCCCTCATGTTCGATTCATTGTGACTACGGTTCCCGGACATTGGTTCCGTAAACCGCGTCTACATTATTCATCTTTTAATCTCATTTAATCTTTTCGCTCAACCTTCATCAAAGGTTTAATACACTTGACTAAGTGTTAAATTAGTTGAATTACATATTCATATTTCTTTCGTGCACATCCCCCGAGAAATTGAGTAGTTAAAATCTCATTTTTGGGCATTGCCACCTGACCGCGCCCACAAAGACCATGCCCTTCTTTTTTCTTTTAAATGCATGCTGATTAATTAGCTTAATAGGCTAATGGCGTGAGCTTCATATTCTTGCAAAGACCCCGAATTTCACGACTTTTCATGACAAGCACAACAGAGCATGAAATCTAAATTTTTTTTTTCTAAGTCTTTTACAAGCTGGAATTTGATGTTATAGAACATCATTCCTTACTTATTTAACCTACTCATTCATAAGATTCATTCGGATCGCTCAAAATCCTTACGAATCTTACATTTCTTTAAGAAATTTATAAACTAAATTCCAAATTCTTATTTCTTCATTTTCTCATGATTTCAACCATATGAAATCATTCTTAACTTCATCTATCTCTTATCTTCATTAAGTTATTTTTTTGAACATATTAAACTTAAAGAAAAAATTAAAAGAAACTAGGGTTCGGATTACCGTTCTTCCTTAATCTCCTTCCGTCGGACAAAGCGTGCATTCGAGCTAGCTTTTCCTCATTCCTCTCCCTCTTCTTCTCCCATCCAAACTCTCTCTCTCTATCTCTCAAGTGTTGGTTGAAATTTTAAAACAAACAAATGAGCTTAAGGCTTGTTTATATAGAAAACCAAAGCTAGGGGTATTTTGGTCATTTCACCCCTAACCTCCTTACTATTCAAGACTTAGCCACCAAGTTTACTTTGTGGCCAAATGGCCGCCCCACCTCCTTATGTAGCTTCCCTTGGAAGCTTCGTGCTTCCGTCTTTCGGGTTTCGTCCGACAGTTTTAAAAACTACGATTCTCGGAATCCAAATATTTTTGGATATTTCGTCTTTCCTTTACCGATTAACTTTTACATATTCTTCGGATTTCTGAAAAACTAAAAAACACTTTTTAGTGTCAAGCGTTTTCCTTCACGTTTTCTCCTAACGTAGCTAAACGAGTGAAAAGTACATAACAATACTTTTTCGTCGTTTTTATTTCGTCCGATTTCTACACGTTTTTTGAGAAAAACTTTTATCGGCTTAATTAACTTTTCACGATATATTATCGTCAAATCTTTTGACAGAATGTCATTTCGACATACCGAACTCTCAGAATGGCTTAGGTTATTCAAACCCTAACCCTTAGGTTTCATCGGGTGAATAGTGCCTATTTCGTCTTTTTCCCCGAAAATATTTTTTTTCCCGAAAAATTTTCATTTTCGTCTTGAAAATTCTTACTTGTTCAGTCTAGCTTTTAGCCAGAATCCTCCCGATTAATAATCATTCCAGGTTATAGAACGATTAATAAACACATAGCACATAATAGTATTAATAAAAATTTATTTTATTAATAACTAATTCTTTAAACTTAAGTTTAGCCGAAAGAGTTGGCTTGGACTTCATCATACAATACTTCATGTGTAAGGATACATGAATTACAAAGCTTGTCTAGATTGAACTGAAACAAGGGTTAGAATACTTGCCTTTAGCGTCTGCTACAGTTACAACACGTTCTCAGTTAAGTCTTTAGGTCTTTATAGTAATTATAAAATCACATAACACATTAGGTCATGAATAAACATACTAGGTTCCTAATGTATCTTACCCTTCTTCTCAATCTAATTATAACTTAGATTTGTTCTTATTGGTTCCGACTTTTCGTTAAATCATTCTTACATATACATTACGTTCATGTTTGATTACTCATCTTCAACATTTAGACAACATAAATAAGGTTTAACAATACCTTACAATGCCTTATTAAGTTCCTCAGTTCATTACTAATGAGTTACCAATTACTCCATACTTGTAAACCTTCTTCACTGTCCAGACCCTAGGGTTGGCGCTGCAACGCCACCCTTCCTTCTCTAGGTTATTACTGCGGACAACTTAACAAGATGAAAGTCTGGACTCGTGCTGCGGCATGAGTCTGAGTCTCCTTTCTATGGCATTTATATATTTCGAGCAAGCGATGTGCCATGCCTCGGTCTTGCGCTAAGGTACGGGCCTCAAAGTTGTGAGTCGCACTGCGGCGCGGACTCTGTGCCTCAGACAAATTTTGCAGATTTTTAATTTTTTGAAACTCCCGGACGCATAACTTCTTCGTTATAAGTCTGAATTGGCTTGTTCAAAAGCCTACGGTTCACAAATTACATACTCTACACGTTCATGAAAGAATTTTATCTATTCGATTTCGTTCGCTAAAATTTCACCTATTAGTTCATTTTTAACGAAAACGATAAACGTTCGTGAACGTTCAACGCTCGTTTCTTCGTTCTAAGTCGGAATCCGATCATTTTCGAGTCCGAAACTCTATAATGCCAAATATGACTTGTCTTCATCGAAAACCAACGTTTCCGAGTTCAAACACAAAATACGACTTCCATTCCAAGAATTTCACGAATTCGACGATTATCGTCCAATCGTGTGAATTCCGGCAAAACCTCATTACTAACGACTTGATTCTCATTCTAAATGGTTTTTAACCATTATATGATCATTTTAAACTACTTATTACATTAACTTATTTTAAAGTTAGGTTTTGACTTATTCTTCATAAGTTCATGACTTAATCAACTTATAAACTATAATTTCAATTTCTTATGACTTATTATGGACGTAAGTCCTTTACTCAATATTCTCATATCATATTGAACATACTAACATCATATGACAATCATGCATATGACAAGTTCATCACAAGTTATCAACTTATTTAGGTTCAAGTTGCTTCTTCATAACTTATTCGGCTTAAGTCCATTCATTAATCAATTCCTATGATTGCTTAACATACATGCTTATTAAGTTACACTTCCCTTATCATCCTACAATGATAGAGATAGAAGATCTATTAGATAAGAGTCTTACCTTGGAAGAACTTGTTCTTCTCTTCTTTGAAAATCTAACAAAGGTTGACTTGACTTATGTGAACTTATTCTCTCTAACACTTAAGCACTTATCTTGAGGGAAGTTGGATGAAATTAATCAAACAACAAATGAATTGAGGAGCTTGCTATTTATAGTCTTAGCCAAATTAGGGTAGTATGGTCAATAACACATCCCACCTCCTTACTATTCATCTATTTAACCACTAAGTAAACTTGCTAGCCACTCATCTATCTTGCTCATCACAACACTTATCCCACACTTGATCATCACATAAAGTACTTGGGCATCACATAAAGTTCTTGCCCATTAATTCACCCATGGGTTGCTCCATGGATCCGATTTATTCAATGGATCATGACATTGGGCTTGCTTCAATTAATTTAGCTTATTCCTATTGGGCTTGCATTACATTAGTTTGGGCTTGCATCTTAATTCTCATTGGACTCTACCAATTTGACAATAATCCTACAAGTCCATTCCATTTAATTAAAAACCTTGTCATTTATACTATACGCATAATTCTTGTATTCTAGTCCGTATACTAATTCGTAATATATGTTATTCTATTCTCCATACATACTCGTATAATACTTCGTATTATACTTCCATTCAATACCTTGCACAATGCATACGCATCATACGATCATTATAATTCCTTCTTAACGCTTAATATTCCTAATGTTCTCTAAATACGCCCGCATGCAAAATATTGCGTTTTCCATACTTAGATTATTATTACATATTCCATCTCACCTTGATATTATAACATTACGTATCGAAAGTTCAAAAATAATTTTCGAGCGGAAATCGATGAATAGTATTTTTCAAAAAATTTCTCGGAAAGCTTTTATTTCCATCTTAGAAATTCGAACACTTTAATTCATTCACATAGTTAAAATACTACAACATTTCGACGTTTCTAGGTTATAGAACGACAATCATCTTATCATTACGTAATAATAATAAATAATATTATTCTATTAATTGTTAAAAGTATTTACAAAAGATTCGATTTTTTGGGGAGTTACACTCTCTCCCCCTTATAAGGATTCTGTCCCCAGAATCTCGCTATATATATAAAAAAATTACACAAACAAATGAGGGTAATTCTTTTTCATCTTTTCTTCCAATTCCCACGTTGCTTCTTCTGCATCGTGGTTCTTCCATAACACCTTCACGGAAGGTATGACTTTATTCCGCAGAACTTGTTCTTTCCTATCAACAATTTGAATCGGCGTTTCCTCGTACGTTAAGTCCTTCTCGATATGGATAGGCTCATATTCTATCATGTGCTTATAATCTGGCTTATAAGGACGTAACACTGATACGTGAAACACATTATGTATTCATTCTAGTTCTGGAGGTAATGCTATCATATAAGCTACCTCACCGACCCGTTTTAATACCTCAAAAGGTCCTATAAACCTCAGACTTAACTTTCCCTTCTTTTCAAAACGTATCTTTCCTTTCCAGGGAGATACCTTTAGAAATACATACAAACTTACTTCAAATTCTCTATTCTCTCTATGCGAATCCGTAAACTAATTCTGTATGTCTGTTAAGAGATGCATTTGTATCATCTTGACAATGTCTGCTGTTTGTTGCACCAATTCTGGTCCTAGCATTCGGCGTTCTCCTACCTCATCCCAATATAGTGGCGTTCTGCATTTCCTCCCATACAAAGCTTCGTAAGGCGGCATACCTATGCTTGCATGATAACTATTGTTATACGCAAACTCCACTAATGGTAGATGATCATCCCAACTACCCTTGAAATCCATGACGCAAGATCTCAACATATCTTCTAACGTCTGAACTGTTCTCTCGCTCTGTCCATCAGTTTGTGGATGATACGCCGTACTCAGCTTCAACTGCGTTCCCATCTGTTCTTGTAGACTTCTCAAAAAGTTCGATGTGAATTGTGGATCACGATCTGATACAATCGATACTGTTACTCCATGTCTGGAAATTATCTCCTTAACAGAGTCTAGCTAACTGATCTAAGTTATACTTGACCCTAATTGGCAAAAAGTGAGCCGACTTCGTTAACTGGTCCACTATTACCCAAATCACGTCATACCCTTTTGTCGTAGTTGAAAGTCCCACCATAAAATCTATTGTGATATTCTCCCACTTCCACTTCGGAATTTCCAATGACTGTAACAAGCCACTTGGTCGTTGATGTTCGGCCTTAACTTTCTGGCAAGTCAAGCACCTACTCATGTACTCTGCTATCTCTCTCTTCATGTTCGGTCACCAAAAACTTTGTCGGAGGTCTTGATACATCTTAGTACTACCAGGATGAATTAAAAACCTCGAACTATGAGCCTCTTGTAATACCTGTTACTTTAATTCTGTCTCATTCGAAACCCAAATTCTTCCTTCAAATCTTAATAATCCCTCATTATCAAGACTGTACTTAATATCTTTTTCATTGGCTAGCCACTCCTTTATCCGGTCGCACTCATCAGTTTTGAGTTGCACCTCATTAACTCTTTCTACGATAGTAGATTGCATCTCCGTCACAAACAATATTGGTCCTGCTTCACTCGATAACTTCACTTCCAATTCCATCCTAGCCATCTCTGTTATTAACTCATTTTGAGCCGTTAACAAAGATAACTTCTCCCGACCCTTCCTACTTAAGGCGTCGGCAACTACATTGGCTTTTCCAGGGTGATACAGGATTTTACAGTCGTAATCCTTTATCAACTCCAGCCATCTCCTCTGCCTCATATTCAACTCCTTATGTGTGAAGATATATTTTAGACTCTCGTGGTCCGTGTATATCTCACATTTTTCTCCATAAAGATAATGTCTCCATATCTTTAGAGCAAAAACTACTGCGGCCAGTTCCAGATCATGAGTAGGGTAAACTTTCTCATAATCTTTTAACTGCCTAGATGCATACGTAATGACCTTACCATGCTGCATGAGCACGCAACCAAGTCCTCTATGCGAAGCATCACTATAAACTACAAAATTTCCTGTGTTATCGGGCAATGACAAAACATGCGCTTCACTCAACCTCTTCTTCAATTCTTTAAAACTATCCTCACACTTATCAGTCCACGCGTATTTCACCGTCTTCCTTGTCAAGTTAGTCAACGGAGTAGCTATCTTCGAAAAATCCTGGATGAATCTCCGATAGTAATCTGCTAACCCTAGGAAACTCCGCACCTCAGTCGGCATTTTCGGTTATTCCCAATTCATCACGGCTTCCACCTTCGCTGGATCTACTGAAATCCACTCATGGTCAATGACATGACCTAAAAATTGTACCTTCTCTAACTAAAATTCACACTTAGTGAATTTCACATACAACTTCTCCTTCTTTAGTGTCTCCAACACTAATCTTAGGTGTTTAGCATGATCTTCTGGCGTCTTAGAATAGACTATAATATCATCGATAAACACCACGATGAACTTGTCCAAATATTGTTTGAACACTCTGTTCATCATATCCATAAATGCAGCTGGTGCATTCGTCAACCCAAATGACATTACCAGAAACTCGTAATGATCATAACGAGTCCTGAATGCTGTCTTTGGTATGTCCTCCTTCCTAATCTTCAACTGGTGATATCCCGTTCTTAAATCTATTTTAGAAAAATACTTAGCCCCTTTCAACTGATCAAAGAGATCATCGATCCTGGGAAATGGGTATTTATTCTTTATTGGTAACTTGTTCAACTCTCGGTAGTCGATACAAAGTCTTAACGATCCATCATTCTTCTTGACAAATAGTACCGGTGCTCCCCACGGTGAAACACTCGGTTGAATGTACTTCCTGTCCAACAGTTCTTGTAACTGTACCATCAACTCCTTCATCTCCACTGGCGCCATATGATACGATGCCCTGGAAACTGGTGCCGCTCCTTGCACGATGTCTATTACAAACTTTGTCTCCCTATCTGGCAGAAGACCCGACAATTCACTCAGAAATACATCGGCGAATTCTCTAACTATAGGTATTTGTTCCATGGTTGCTACCATTCTCTGGGTATTAACAACATAACACAGATAACCTACACACCCCTTCCTCAATAATTTCTTAGTTTGTGTTATGGTTAGATAACACGAACGTCCCGATGATCTATTCCCGTAAAATACTACTTGAGGTTGTTTTAAAGTTCTAATGTTTACACATTTCTTCTGACAATCTATAATTGCCCCATGGTTAACTAACCAATCCATTCCGAGAATTACATCGAATTCTCCTAACTTTATCGGTGTCAAATCTATCGATAATTTACAACCCCGTATATCTACACAACAACTCCTATGAACATCCTCAATAGGAATTATTTCTTCATTTGCTACCTTAATATTTAAAGGTATAGGCAACTTTTTGAGAAGTAATCCTAATCGTCTAGCAAAATCGCATGCTATAAACGAATAAGTAGCACCCGAATCAAATAACACGTAAGCATTTATGTCATTGATCGGAATAATACCTGTGACGACGTCCCCTGATGGAACTGCATCTTGGACTGTTATATTAAAGGTACGGCCCATCGGCCTACCCGGCTGCGCTGGACCACTAATAGCTAACTTACCGCTATTAGTGCCCCGGTTCCCATTCATCCCCTTCTTTGGGCAATTCTTTGGTATGTGGTCAGTTGACCCACATACAAAACATCCATGATTCTTTTTCGGACTTGGACAGTTAGGCGAGATATGCCCTTCCTGTCCATAGTTGTAGTATACGACCCTTCCCCTTGAGACAGACTCCTAAGTGAGTCTTCCCACAGGTCTTGCAGGCCTCCATCCTCCTCTTTGGGTCTCCTTGCTTCACTCCAGTATTCCCAGAGCTGAATGCCTTCCTCTTCTGTCCCTCGCCACAACCACTGGCTCCTTAGACCTTTACTCCCCCATCCACTTTCCCTTTGCTCTTTTTATCCTTGTGGTATTGGCTCAACGCCTCACTACAACCCTCGGCGATTATCGCCTTCTCTAAAATAGTCCCAAATGAAGTACTTTAGAACATCGAAATACAGTTATAGAGCCAGGGTTTCAAGCCCTGCTCGAACCGTCGTGCCTTCTGTGACAACCCGAAAAATCGGATTGTCCAGAATTTAAGTTTAAAGAATTAGTTATTAATAAAATGAATTTTTATTAACTATGCTATGTGTTTATTAATCGTTCTATAACCTAGAATGATTATTAATCGGGAGGATTCTGGCTACGAGTTAGATTAAACGAGTAAGAATTTTCAAGACGAAAATGAAAATTTTCCGGGAACAAAAATATTTCTGGGGAAAAAGACGAAATAGACACTATTCACCTGACGAAACCTAAGGGTTAGGGTTTGAATAACCTAAGTCGTTCCAATAGTTTGGTATGTTGAAATGACATTCCGTCAAAAAATTTAACGATATTATATCGTGAAAAGTCATTTAAGCCGATAAAAGTTTTTCTCAAAAAACGTGCAGAAATCGGACGAAATAAAAATGACAAAAAGTACTGTTATGTACTTTTCACACGTTTAGCTACGTTAAGGGAAAGCGTGAAGGAAAATGCTTGACACCAAAAATTATTTTTCAATTTTTCAGAAATCCGACGAATGCGTAAAAGTTAATCGGTAAAGGAAAGATGAAATATCCAAAAATATTTGGATTCCGAGAATCGCAGTTTTTAAAACTGTTGGACGAAACCCGAAAGGGGGAACCACGAAGCTTCCAAGGGAAGCTACGTAAGGAGGTGGGGCGGCCACTTGGCCACCAAGTAAGGGTGGTGGCCAAGTAAACTTGGTGGCTAAGCAAGGAATAGTAAGGAGGTTAAGGGGGACAAAATGACCAAAATACCCCTAGCCTTTGTTTTCTATATAAACAAGCCTTAAGCTCATTTGTTTGGTTTGAAATCTCAACCAACACTTGAGAGATAAAGAGAGAGAGTTCGGATGGGAGAAGAAGAGGAAGAGGAATGAGGAAAAGCTAGCTCGAATGCACGCTTTTGTCGACTTTTAGGAGATTAAAGAAGAACTAGAAGTCCAAGAGCCCTAGTTTCTTCTAATTTTCTTTATGTTTAATATATTCAAAAACATAACTTAATGAAGATAAGATGTAGATGAAGTTAAGAACGAATTCATATGGTTGAAATCATGAGAAAACGAAGAAATAAGAATTAGGAATTTAGTTTATAAATTTCTTAAGAAAGTGTAAGATTCGTAAGGATTTTGAGCGATTAGAATGAATCTTATGAATGAGTAGGTCAAATAAGTAAGGAATGATATTCTATAACATCATATTCCAAGAAAAAGTAAAATCGTAATCAAAATATCGATTAAAAATGAAGTACGCGAAGAACGCGAAAAACGTTGTTCATGGACAAATTTAAAACCATCGTAGGATAATTGTTGTTAATAGACAAGTTTTAAACCATCACGTATAAGTTAGTTGCTTATTGCTTGGTTAGGAACATTAGAAATATTCATGAAGAACGGATTAAAATTGAGCTATAACGAAGTTATGGCAAAATTTTCGTAAAAGACGAATGATAATTAGAATGTTAGTAAATGAACCCGAGCATGTAGGGTTTCATAAAAATGTAAGAGAACATAGAAAATGTGAGTCGTGGACTCAAGAATGAACGAATTCCGAGTTTGGATGACCGAATTACGGACGAACGAACGAAGAACGTTAATAACGTAAAACGAACGAAGAACGAAGATTAAGCCAATTGAATGGCATGTTAATGGATTCAGAACAAAGTTCTGTCCAAGGGTAATCAAAGTACGTAAGATAATTAAGATAATGTCTTTGGAACGTCCTCGTTCGGAGTTATAACGAATAAGATATGAGATTTCGAAGTCAGCGTCTTAAGCTTGTAAAAGACTTAGAAATTTTTTCTAGGTTTTATGCTTGCAGCCACAGTACGAAGTCGTGCCTTTGGGGGCTCAAGCGCCACATAATATGTTTCGCCATCACCATCGCTAAATGGCGCCGCAACGTGAAAGAAAGGGAAGGGCACAAATAACCGAAAGACTTGTCTTGACAAAGGCCCAAAAATGAGATTTTTACTGCTCAATTACTAGGGGATGTGCGAGAAAGAAAAATGAACATATAGTTCAACTAATGTAACACTTAATTAAGTGCATTAAACCTTTGATAAAGGTTGAACGAAAAGATTAATCAAGATTAAAAGATAAAGAATGTAGACGCAGGTTACGGAACCAATATCCGGGGACCGTAGTCGCAACAAACAAACGTGAGGGATTGCTGCAATGGTGATTCCTTAGACGTTGATTGGCGATGGTAATGTATAACATTTTGATGTTATGACATGGTAATGAGAGATGAGTGTAAAGTGTTTAAACGCTGTGAATGCAAAGTTGTTGCGATGAACGATCGGTCTTAGCATACAGCGAACCGTATGGCTTTGGCATTAAGAACAAATATTAAACTTGTGGTTCAGGTGACGAGTAATGATTGAAAGAAATTTAAAACCTTAAGTAAAGGTTGAATGTGAGATTAAGGGATGAACAACGTAAATGTTGAATATATAAACGATCCTCGTGAATCGTATTCATGTCAGGCGAACGTCCTAAGTATACATTGGTTGTATAACTTAGACGTTGACGAAGGTAGTAAGTAAGATATGAATTATCAAGAAAGCCGTAGCGAACGGTAATAAGATTAATGAAAGCCGAATGTGAGTCGGATGAGAATGTTAGAATGAAATGTAAGCGTTGAACACTTGAATCGACGTAAAGGTTAAGTGTACACAAATATTAAACGGGTAGAACCTATACCCCGTGTATGGTTTGACCGTAAGGTAATGATGATCAATGATTAAACCTGTGAATGGTGAAGAAGCTAAATTAAAGGCAAGTGCGTATAACGTAAAGAAGCCGAGTTAATGTTTATAACTTGGATGACATTCCAAGTCGAATGAATCAGACGTTGTAAGATAAGAATAAGGTAATGTAAAATGCTTAACGCAATAAATGCGTAGAATGAACATTGAATAATCGTTCTGAGAATACAAAAGACTGTATGACATAGACGATGATGAATAAATCCTGAGGTATGGCATTTAGTTGCCAGAAAGCCATAAGGAATAAGAAATTGAACTTAACGAACATTATAGTTTAATAGTTCGAATAAGTTAAGATGAATTTAGGTTGTAGTACAATTGTAACCTTTGATGGTTGACATATGGGAGCTGAGCTAAACAATTCCTTAAGAGAGCGAAGGTATATACAAAACTGGCAACCAATCTAACTCACTGTGTGGGCAGTGTATGTGACGCCCCCAAAATTAGGTATACATCACCCATCTTGGGTAGTCAGATACATGGTACAGAATTTAAATACAACTTACTAATATAACTGTCGTGTACAATACGACATAAACTATGAGTTTGAATACAAATATTGTCTACTAGAGATCATACAAACTCAAAAGGAGTCCTCATTACAATTATTATCACACTATTTCACGTAATCACCGAGGACTACTAATGCTATCCTCTCGACCATTACTCCGCTCCCCAGACTCGTCCCAAATATATTCTCATTTCAAAGAGAATAAAGGAAAGAAAGGGTGACCTCAACTAGCTCAAGAAGAAATATTATGACTAAGATAATGCGTAATAAATTATCATTAGCCTACAACAAAGATGTTAAACCGATAAAATATAATGAACATCAAGTTTAACTACAAATGGTAACCGTAAATCCATTAAAAGAGTCAAGTAGAAAATAAAATCTACTATCTTTTATGATTTAAAAGGTTTTTCATCATTTGTTATAAATTTGAGACTCACTTTTAATAAATATTCCACATCATCGAATCACCCCTGCACTACGGCCAAGGATATTCTTTAGTATCACGACCACAATTATTCATGCACTACGGGCCAAGAATATTTGTGTATTCATTAATGGTCATGATCATGCCAACAACTGTCCATCAATGCACTACGGGCCACTGAGGATTTTTACCACATCATTTGTAACATTACGGTCATGATTACACTGAATAGTCTCTGGTCATAATCATACCAAGTCCATCTATGCACTACAGGCCACAGATGACTTTCAACATAATATAAACATGAGGATGATGACAATGATATTCAATAAAACAAGTTCAAGAATTAATTTATCTAGGAACCAATAACATTCAAACTGTCAACATGATACTGCTTTGTAGAGTAAAATTCAAGAATACTGAGAAGAATATTTCCATGAAAGGATACTGGATGAAGCGCAAATATCAAGGATATTCCACTAATTTCATGGAGTATAGAAGTCAAAGTTTTAACCAACTGGGTATAATAAAGAATGGAATAACAAAAGAAATCACCATGCATGCGATAGATCAGACAGCAGTTATTCCAATGTATAATAAATAATCGGAACGTGTCCCACAGAAAAACGCATGCATGTGATATTCCAACGAATAATAAAGAATGGAACCAGTCCCACAGTAAAACACATGTAGACGTGATGATGTTCCAATGTATAAATAATAAAGATTTTAACCAGTCCTGTAAAAAACACATGATGATGTTCCAATATAATAATAGAAGAATGTCACCAAGTATAGAGTAAACCACGTTATCTGAGTTATTCCAATGTAATAATAAGCAATGGAATAACAAATGCTTTCTTCATGAATAAGAAAGAATGACACCCCTTACTTTTAGTAGGAGATTGAATACTGCAGTAGTGTAGTAACAAAATACTCTTCTTCTTTCTCTCTTATTCTCTCTATACTTTCTTTCTCTATAGCTTGAATGAATTCGTGAAAAATAATGAAGCACTAGGCCTCTATTTATAGAAGATTTCTAGCTTAGCACCTGCCATGTGAAAAGGCAAGTGGCTTGACGACTGGTGATGTGAAAAGAAAAGTGGTTTGACGCTCAGTAATGTGAAACGACAAGTGGTTCGACCTTTTGTAATGTGAAACGACAAGTGGTTCGACGCTTTGAATGTGAAACGACAAGTGGTTCGACGCTCAGTAATGTGAAACGACAAGTGGTTCGACGCTCTGTAATATGAAAAACTGCAAGTGGTTTGACGTCTGCAAAAGGTAATTACTATTGACGAAGGTAATTACTATTCACAAAGGTAATTACTATTGACGAAGGTAATTACTATCGACGAAGAGACTCTTAGATGATGACATATGGGCCCCATAAAATAATCAAACTTACCACAAACGCCTCATAATGACTCTTTATATACATCAAGGATTGAATAAATATTACCACAAATCATTTTATTTTTAATCAACACATATTTAATCTTTCAACAATTATTAATCATTTATAACTTGTCGCCTCAATTATTGATTTAATACTATAACATATTATACAGATGATATTTGTGACAATAATTGAATCAATAATATAAGAGATATGATGCAAAATTATCGTAGCAATAATTGAGCATAGGTGAGTGACTTCTCACGTAAGATCAATAATCAATATCGTGTGCTACTATACAACTACGCCAGACATCGTATTTTTTACTACCCGTAGTTTAACAGTTTTAACGGTAACACCTCTCCGCCGTTATTTTTATAGAAAGATAATTTTGTCGCTTTCTAACTACGACAATATACTTCCGCCGTGGGGTCCACCAATGATTGAGCCGTCGTATTTAATATTCCCCGACAAAAAGAATATTCTCCGACCAAACGAGTATTTTATAACAACTTGCTTACTTTGCAAAATTTATAAATATTACCCACAACTATAACATTATATCAAATTTATTCCATAATATTCAAAAATAATATTTATAGAAAATTTATCTTTATTTATAAAAGTTGGGGTCTTACAACCTCCCCTTCTTATGAAATTTCGCCCTCGAAATTAGGGTACGTACCTGGTATGTCGAAGAGGTAAGGATACCTTGATTTCATTTCAGATTCTAACTCCCAAGTCATTTCTTCAACATCGTGGTTCCTCCACAAAACTTTGAATTGAGGTATATCCTTGGAGCGTCGAATATGTTCCTTCTTATCCAAGATTTGAACAAGAACCTCTTCATACGTCAAATCTTCCGCTATTTCGTCCGGTTCTAACTCAATAATGTGGTTTGGGTCTTTCACATATTTACGTAACATGGATATGTGAAAAATGTTATGAACACGAGACATACTTGGCGGTAAAGCGAGTCTATAGGCCACAGTTCCTACTCGATCGAGGATTAAAAATGGACCGATGAATCGAGGATTGAGTTTTCCTCTCTTTCCAAATCTTGTAACTCCTTTCCATGGAGCAACTCTTAACAACACATGATCTCCTATATCGAATTTCACGTCCTTTCGATGAAGATCAGCATAACTCTTTTGTCGATTTTGTGAGGTTTTTATACGTTGTCGGATCGTTTGAATCTTTTCCGTAGTCATACGTACCAACTCTGGTCTCAACAACGTTGCTTCACCCACCTCATCCCAGCATACTGGAGAACGACACTTTCTTCCATACAACGCTTCGAATGGAGCCATGCCAATACTTGCTTGATAACTTTTGTTGTAGGAAAACTCCACCAATGGTAAGAACTTGTCCCAACTTCCCTTGAAATCAAGGACACAGAGTCTTAATAGATCTTCAAGAGTTTGAATAGTCCTCTCCGACTGTCCGTCCGTCTGAGGATGATATGCCGAGCTAAATCGTAAGTCTGTGCCCATAGCTTTTTGAAAACTAACCCAAAATTGTGAAGTGAATCTTGGGTCTCGATCGAACCTATGGATACCTAAGATACCATGCGGTCTTACAATCTCGCTTATGTACATACGAGCAAGACGTTCAAGTGTATAAGTTTCTCGATTCGGTAAGAAATGAGCGGACTTGGTCAATCTATCAACAATGACCCAAATCACATCTATGCCTTGAGAAACCTTAGGAAGACCGTGAATTGAAATCCATGGTAATGTGCTCCCACTTCCATTCGGAATTTCAAGTGGTTGCAATGGACCTTTTGGTACTTGATGCTCGCTTTAACTCGTTGACAAGTTAGACACCTTGAGATAAACAAATACTATCTCTCTCTTCATATTGCTCCACCAAAATGTATGACGAATATCATGATACATTTTGGTACTCCCGTGATGGATTGCAAATGGTGTGTTGTGCGCGCTTCCATCATGATATTATACTTTAAATCGTGGTCGTTAGGAACACAAAGTCCGGAGTTGACTCAAGTATTTCTTCTTCATCGATTCTTGCTTCCGCAGATAGCACCTTCTTGCACTTTCTTCCTCATACGCCTCGCTCCGTGTCCAGTAGCTTGAGCGCCTTTAACTTTATCGATTAAAGTCGGTTCTACTCAGTATACTCGCTTATCATCACATGCGTCCTCGAGTCTTTAACTCTATCTCCATCCTTTCCAAGTCACACAAAATGGGCCTTTGCATTGACAATATCGCACTCGTGACTTGCATATGATCTTCTACTCAATGCGTCAGCTACCACGTTAGCTTTTCCAGTGATGGTATTGGATGGTATGATCATAATCTTTCAACAGCTTCAAGCCAACGTCGTTGTCGCATGTTGAGTTTCTTTTGAGTGAAGAAATATTTGAGGCTTTTATGATCCGTAAAGATCTCCACTTTCTCCCATACAAATAATGCCTCCAAATTTTAAGTGCAAAGATAATAAATGCTAACTCTAGATCATGAGTAGGATAATTCCTCTCATATTCTTTGAGTTGTCGCGAGGCATAGGCTATAACTTTTCCATGTTGCATGAGAACACATCCCAACCCTTTGCACTCAAGCATCATCAGAGATGACAAATCCTCCGAGCCGATGGTATTGTCGTAACAGCAGTCTTTGAAATAAGTCTCCTCTTGAGTTCTTGAAAACTCTTCTCACATTCTTCACTCCAACTGAACTTTGTATCTTTCTGAGTCAGCTGAGTCAATGGAGTAGCGATTCGAGAAAATCCTTCCATGAATCTCCGATAATTACCAAATAAACCGAGAAAGCTACGATTTTGGTCATCGATTTAGGTTGTTCCGACTTTGAATAGCTTCAATCTTTCTTTGGGTCAACAGATATTCCATGACTTGATACCACGTGCCCAAGGAATGCTACTTCTTCAAGCCGAACTCGCATTTCTTCAACTTGGCATAAAGCTTATATTCACGAAGCTTTTGGAGTGTCACCCTCAAGTGTTGCTCATGATCTTCACGGCTTTTGAATAAATAAGGATGTCATCAATAAAGATGACCACAAAGTGATCCAAATATTCCTCAATACTCGGTTCATCATATCCATGAAGGCGGCGAGGAGCATTAGTCAATCCAAAGGACATGACTAGGAATTCATAATGCCCGTCATCGAAGTTCCGAAAGCCGCCTTTGGAATGTCACGGTTCTAATCTTCAATTGGTGATATCCGAATCGAAGATCAATCTTTGAAAAGAATTTGGCTCCTTGCAACCGGGTCAAACAGTCATCAATACGTGGTAATGGATACCTATTTTTTGATGGTGACATGATTCAACTCCCGATAATCAATACAAAGTCGCATACTCCCATCTTTTCTTCTTCACGAATAGAATGTGAGCACCCCAAGGAGAAGTACTAGGACAAATAAAGCCAATGTCTAACAATTCCTGCGCAGCTGGTCTTTAACTCCTCAAGTTCAATAGAGCCATTCGATATGGGGCTTTGGAAATAGGTTTTCTACCGGTTCAAGGTCGATACAAAATTCAATTTCACGCCTAGGGTAGGCCAGAAGTTCTTCTAGGGAATATGTCAGAAATTTATTAACAATAGAAATATCGCTCAAAATCGATTTATTTTTGTTTAAATCAGGATATGAGCTAAGAAAGCTTGACATTCGCTTTTTCAATAAACGAATAAATTTTATGGCTTGAGATGACCGTGATTGATTTTAATGGTTTGGTCGCTTGAATTCAAGATAATAGGTTGGTTAGGAATATGAAAGCTAACAACCCTTACGAAAACAATCAATTTTTGCATGATAAGTAGTTAACCAATCAATCCCTAGAATCACGCCAAATGCAAGTATTTTTAATGAAATAAGATCGACAGTAATGTGAGGGTACCAATTTGAACCAAACAAGACTTATAAACAAAGGGATGTAATAAAGGTTTCTCCCAACGGAGTTTCCACGAGATAAGTCAAAGTCTAATTTCTCCTGAGTCAAATTTAATCGATGAGCGCAAGTAGGAGAAATAAAAGAATGGGTAGAACCCAGATCAAATAAAGTATAGACTTCATTAGAGTTTATGATAAGCTTACCCGTGATGACCTCATTCTGATTCCTTGCTCTCTCGGGAGGTCACAACAAACGCCTTCCTCAGACTACCGGCTTTTTGACTTTTCCGACTACGACCTTTGGTGCCTCCATCCTAGCTTTGAATTTGTCTTCTAAATGACAAAATCGAGCTAAGTGACCTTCTTTCCACAATTATAACATGCTTTGAACGGCATGGCGCAGCTTTGATCGATGTGTCCCTCTCCTCCGCATTTGAAGCATATGATAGGTGGTCTTTCTCCTTCCTTAACAACGGGTCTTTGGTCTTGACGCTCTTTCCATCATTGTTGAATCTCCTTTTCTTGAAATGTCCATTCTTATTGTTTTGGCCCCGATTACCACCAAGTGGTTACCATATCCGCCTGTTGATTCCCTCCACGCTTGTTGTCACCGCTCATGACTACTCTCGCCGGTATTATAATTTTGCTTACCGCTCTCTTTTAGTTGTGTTGACTCGTTATCGCTACCTCCACTAATCGAGCCCTATTTACAACATCCCAATACAAACACAGCTTTATGAGAAATAAGATGTTGACGATCTCCCGCTTCAAACCTCTTAAAAATATTCGCGCCATTCTCTCTTCATTATCCACCAAGTGGGACGAAACCGTGATAACTCCGCAAATTTTGCCTCGTATCATGACGACCTGGTCATATTGTTTTATTCCAACTTGATAAACTCCACCTCCTTCATGTGGCTTAATACTTTCGTGAAAGTATTTGTCGTTGAATGCCTCTGGAACTTCTCCCCCAAGATATCTTCAAGACAAAGAAGTTGAGTACGCTTTTACCGATTCCCACCAAGAATCAGCCTCTCCGCAAGAACATAAAAGGCGTGAAAGGGAACCTTTTGCTCCTCGGAACATCCCAAGACATCAAATATCTTGGTAATCATGCTATATCCATGCTTCCGCCGAAGTGGTTTTGACTCTCCCTTAAACTCCGGTGGTCCCAGCTCCTTGAATTGTTTAGCGGTGACCGCTCGAGAGTTTTCCGTGTTTCACCCTACGCTTTTGGATGAGTCGCTCTCGCTTTTTGTTGTTGCATGAATTGCATAAAGCCTCTGAACATTTGATTATTCATCATTTGGTCAGTGTTGTTGTTTGCATGAGGATTGTCGCCTTCCTGATGCACATTATCCTGATTATTGATATGTGGTGAATCGACGATCGCCTGTGCTCCATTGCTATTCTCAACATTCTCGATGATGTCATTTTTAGATACTGCCACAAAATAAAAGGTTAATTGACATGTAACATATTATCCCTATATTCTCGAACCGACCAATAAAATAGCACATAAACTTAGGTAGGTCATACTAGCGAAGGTATTCCCGCCTCCCCTCCTAGTACTATTCTCACATCTTAGCCAGTGGATCATATCCTAAGCTCGATACTAACCTGTGACGCCCCCCCAAATTAGGTATACATCACCCATCTTGGGTAGTCGATACATGGTACAAAATTTAAATACAACTTACTAATATAACTGTCGTGTACAATACGACATAAACTGTGAGTTTGAATACAAATATTATCTACTAGAGATCATACAAACTCAAAAGGAGTCCTCATTATAATTATTATCACACTATTTCATAGAATAGTGAGGACTACTAATGCTATCCTCTGGACCATTACTCCGTTCCCCGACTCGTCCCAGCTATATTCTCATTTCCAGAAGAGAACAATGAAAGAAAGGGTGAGCTCAACTAGCTTAGTAAGAAATATTATGACTAAGATAATGCAGAATAAATTATCATTAGCCTACAAAATGTTGTTAAACTGATAAAATATAATTAACATAAAGTTTAACTACAATGAAACCAAAGAATCCATTAAAAGAGTCAAGTAGAAAATAAAATCTACTATCTTTTATGATTTAAAAGGTTTTTCATCATCGTATAGTCGAGACTCAGCTTTAATAAATATTCCACATCATCGAATCACCCCTGCACTACGGCCAAGGATATTCTTTAGTATCACGACCACAATTATTCATGCACTACGGGCCAAGAATATTTGTGTATTCATTAATGGTCATGATCATGCCAACAATCGTCCATCAATGCACTACGGCCCATTGAGGATTTTACCACATCATTTGTAACATTACGGCCATGATTACAATCAATAGTCTCGGTCATAATCATACCAAGTCCATCTATGCACTACAGGCCACAGATGACTTTTAACATAATATAAACATGAGGATGATGACAATGATATTCAATAAAACAAGTTCAAGAATTAATTTATCTAGGAACCAATAACATTCAAACTGTCAACACGATATCGCTTTTTGTAGAGTAAAATTCAAGAATACTTTGAGAAGAATATTTCCATGAAAGGATATCGGATGAAGCACAAATATCAAGGATATTCCACTAATTTCATGGAGTATAGAAGTCAAAGTTTTAACCAATTGGGTATAATAAAGAATGGAATAACAAAAGAAATCACCATGCATGCGATAGATCGCACAAAAGGCGAGTTATTCCAATGTAATAATAAATAACGGAACCAGTCCCACAGAAACGTCTGCATGTGATATTCCAACAGAATAATAAAGAATGGAACCAGTCCTACAGAAACACACGCATGTGATGTTCCAATGTAATAATAATAATAAAGACGGAACCAGTCCAAGTAAAAAACACACAGACATGATGTTCCAATAGAATAATAGAAGAATGTCACCAAGTATAGGGTAAACCACGTATACGAGTTATTCCAATGCATGAATAATAAGCAATGGAATAACAATGCTTCTCTTCATGAATAAGAAAGAATAACACCCTTACTTTTAGTAGGAGATTGAATACTGCGCAGAGTGTGTAGTAACAAAATACTCTTCTTCTTTCTCTCTTATTCTCTCTATACTTTCTCTCTATATAGCTTGAATGAATTTGTGAAAAATAATGAAGCACTAGGCCTCTATTTATAGAAGATTTCTAGCTTAAAGCACCGCCATGTGAAAAAAGGCAAGTGGCTCGACGATCGAATCGTGATGTGAAAAGAAAAGTGGTTTGACGTTTGTAATGTGAAACGACAAGTGGTTCGACGCCTGTAATGTGAAATGACAAGTGGTTCTACGCCTGTAATGTGAAATGACAAGTGGTTCGACGCCTGTAATGTGAAACGACAAGTTGTTCGACGTCTGTAATATGAAACGGCAAGTGGTTTGACGTCTGGTAAAGGTAATTACTATTGACGAAGGTAATTACTATTCACAAAGGTAATTACTATTGACGAATAGTAATTACTATTCACAAAGGTAATTACTATCGATTTAAGGTAATTACTATTGACGAAGAGACTCTTAGATGATGACATATGGCCCCCCATAAAATAATCAAACTTACCACAAACGCCTCATAATGGACTTTTATATACATCAAGGATTGAATAAATATTACCACAAATCATTTTATTTTTAATCAACACATATTTAATCTTTCAACAATTATTAATCATTTATAACTTGTCGCCTCAATTATTGATTTAATACTATAACATATTATACGATGATACTTTGTGACAATAATTGAATCAATAATATAAGAGATATGATGCAAAGAATTATCGTAGTAATAATTGAGCATAAATGAGTGACTTCTCACGTAAGCATCAATAATCAATATCGTGTGCTACTATACAACTACGCCATTCATCGCATTTTTTACTACCGGGTAGTTCAACGGTTTTAACAGTAACACCTCTGTCATTATTTTTATAGAAAGATAATTTTGTCGTTTTCTAACTACGATAATACTTCCGCCAATGGGGTCCACCAATGATTGAGCCATCGTGCGAATAATATTCCCCGACAAAAAGAATATTCCCTGACCAAATGAATATTTTATAACAACTTGCTTACTTTGCAAAATTTATAAATATTACCCACAACTATAACATTATATCAAATTTATTCCATAATATTCAAAAATAATTTTTATAGAAAAATTCATCTTTATTTATAAAAGTTGGGGTCTTACAGTGTAGATGAGACGGGAACTTGTTTGTTGGTTGTTTGTGGGAAACCACTCAGAGTACTATATGGACTACTAGCAGAGATACGATGTGTGCTGAGTCCTACAAAATTTAGAAGAAAAAGATATGAATGCAAATCATCAAAGATGATGAACGTATTGAGTAAGACATCTCCGTATGTCAAGAAGCCGTAAACCGGTAAAGGAAGTTGGTCGCATAAACTTAGTTTATAAGAACGTGAACCTTAAGAAGTAAAGTTAAGTAAACCAATGCGTAAGTCAAGTATATGACTAATTAGTGTATGTGTTAATTTTCTTTATGTGCTACATAGGAATTGGAATGAGCGATTCAACAGTAAACTATAAGTCAGAGTCATGCGTAAAGCAAAGTTTCCTAACTTCATTCATATTTTAAATGAATGCTAGTTTCTAAAACTTCTCAGATGTTGAACTTGAGAAGTTCTATTTATGTGCGAATGTGTGATATTTGTACAAGGTGGTAGAATATATGAAGGCTTGTGCCATAATTTGAACACTTCGGTGTTTCTATGATATGAACTGTTCTGTGATTGAATTGTTCAATATGAGCATGTTCTGTTTATACATGAACCGTTATTGTTAAGTCTGTGCTATTGATTCTAGCCAGACAGAATGAGTATGAAAAAGGTAGAAAAATGAAAGTATTTCAAAGTGAATGTCACTAATGTTTTAAAATTATAAGAATCGAGATTATTCCTATTATTCAAGCTGCTTCATAACCTTTATTCGGTTATTGAAGTCTTAAAAGAATGTTTGAATTCTTAAAGTTGTTTGTTCAACTGTTATGACTTGCTGAGCAATTGAATGCTCACACTTACTTTAAATAAAAACATTTTCAGCAAACGATGTTAGAAAGAACTTTAGGATCCCGTAAAGATCAAGCTGATCGGTATCCAGAAGAAGTGCCATTCATTAGGAGAATGAGCGTGAAGATCAAGCGAAGACTTATAATATAGAATGATAGAATTAAACTATAGAATTGTTTAATGAATGATTATGTATCCTTGGTGGCGGATAAAAGTCACTTGTACAATATGTAAAGAATAATGTAAATATTATTATTTGTAATGAAAGAGGTTTTAAGGTGTTAGAACCTGGGATTTGAGGATGTATGTTGTTATATTTAGCTATATAATGATGTATGTTTGGAAGAGGTTGGGATCGTGATGTACGGAATCTGGATGTGAAAATAGACTGGATTTCGGGGCGTTACAGGTTGGTATCAGAGCTGATAGTTTATAAACCTTAGGTATGAGTACCTAAGACTATAATTGTAGAGAGAAGGATAAGAAGATCACCACGTGATCATAGTAATAGATGAGCTATTAAACGATGTATGATTTATAGCTAATGCTATGAATGAATGGTACTATGAAGTAGTACGGGAAGAAGAACTCAGCTTGAGTTGTAAAGGATAGCATATGAATTAAAGAAAATTCATATTAAGTAAAGAGAAAGTTAGAAGTTGTAAGATTTCAATTGAGGACTCATGTGATAGCTGAGTTGTATGAATCTTTGTATGGGCAGAGGTTTGTGCTGGGTGTAACAACCACTCAGTTTATTACAGTGATAATCATTGGAATTGGTCGCACTGTCAAAATGTATATGACGAGAAGGTGAATCTTTTCTCATGTATATACTTGATAGGTAGAGAACGATAAGGTAGGTGCGAGTTCTTGAAACTCATACTTATGGTAAGATCGTTACTCATAATTATATGGTATGTTTTTGAACTTCTCAGCGAATGGATGCCTATGGTCTGACTGGGATAGTTCTTAAACTCATATTATTGTGGAAAGTTCCTGAACTTTTAATGTGTGGTAAGTTGATGGACTGTACTAAGGTATAGGAAGGTGTAGACTGAAAATGAGTTATTTTCAGTAGGCTTAACATTGAAGGTGCTAGAGAAGATTAAGTATTGTCGCAAGTAAGACAATGAAGGAAGATGGAGAATAGGATATTCCAAGTCATCAAACTTTGCTAGATTTTGAAGTTTCTTGAAATCGTGCTAATGTGCGCATTTTAAAAAGGAAAGAATTGGTTCAACTTTTAGAACTAATGGATTTTAAAAGAACTATTCTTGGTATGTCTATGCTAATTGTTTCTGCTAGACAAAAATTGATTTGAAATATCAAAATGAATTTTATATCATCAGTGCATTTGATGCAAGGATGGTAAAAGGATGAAGTTATTAATGCAATTGAACCTGGTGTTGGATTTGATCTTATGATCAACAAACCACTATGGTATGATGCATAATGATGAAGTCATAAACTGACGAAGTCCTCAATGTACTGTGAAAAGTGTGGTATCATGACGTCATAAAACGTTTTGATGTATTGCAAAAGAATTTAAAGAATTGTTCGATGTCAAGTGAGTTGACTAGACGAATGTTTCATGTTGATGTCCAATTTATTGGTATGGTCTAAGCTACTTGATTTGGCTAAGACGAATGGTATGTCATGATTAAAAGAAAATTGAGCTTTCTTTGAAGAGCTATGCCAAACCAAATTGTTTTGGTGCGGATTCTAATGATTAAGTCTGAGGTGAACATACCCTGAAACGGGGTTATACAATGGGTTGATCACCTACGTATAGAAGAGGTAGTTTACCTTCTTTGTGATTATAAACTTATCGTGTAAGAAAGGTTTACGACAAAAGGCTGTTTAACCAAGTAAGAGTTCATGGTCGATTTGACCCCTCAATAAAAGAATGAAATGTTTTAAAGAAATCTTTATATTCCTATTTATTCCTTTCACTTCATGATTCTTGATAAGTTATGAAGGGTAGGGAATGTATGAAAGATAAGAACTTCTTCGAAGAGAAGTTGAGGAGAAGGGTTAGCTAAAATTTCGAGGATGAAATTCTTTGAAGAAGGGGAGAATGTGAGGACCCGGGTAAGGGTTTGGTTTTAAGAAATTCTGAGGACGGAATTTTTATAAGGAGGGAAGAATGTGACAACCCGAAAAATTGGATTGTCCAGAATTTAAGTTTAAAGAATTAGTTATTAATAAAATGAATTTTTATTAATACTATTCTATGCAATGTGTTTATTAATCGTTCTATAACCTAGAATGATTATTAATCGGGAGGATTCTGGCTACGAACTAGATTAAACGAGTAAGAATTTGCAAGACGAAACCTAAGGGTTAGGGTTTGAATATACACTATTCACCTGACGAAATCTAAGGGTTAGGGTTTGAATAACGTAAGCCATTCCAATAGTTCGGTATGTCGAAATGACATTTCGTCAACAGTTTTGACGATATTATATCATGAAAAGTTAATTAAGCTGATAAAAGTTTTTCTCGAAAAACGTGCAAAAATCGAACGAAATAAAAATGACGAAAAGTACTGTTATGTACTTTTCAATCGTTTAGCCACGTTAGGGGAAAACGTGAAGGAAAACGCTTGACACCAAAAATTGTTTTTCAGTTTTTCAGAAATCCGAAGAATGCGTAAAAGTTAATCGGTAAAGGAAAGATGAAATATCCAAAAATATTTGGATTCCGAGAATCGCAGTTTTTAAAACTGTCGGACGAAACCCGAAAAGCGGAAGCACGAAGTTTCCAAGGGAAGCTACGTAAGGAGGTGGGGCGGCCACTTGGCCACCAAGTAAGGGTGGTGGCCAAGTAAACTTGGTGTCTAAGCATAGGAATAGTAAGGAGGTTAAGGGGGGTGAAATGACTAAAATACCCCTAGCCTTGGTTTTCTATATAAACAAGCCTTAAACTCATTTTTTTGGTTTGAAATTTCAACCAACACTTGAGAGATAGAGAGAGAGAGTTCAGATGGGAGAAGAAGAGGAAGAGGAATGAGGAAAAGCTAGCTCGAATGCACGCTTTGTCCAACAGAAGGAGATTAAAGAAGGACGGTAATCCGAACCCTTGTTTCTTCTAATTTTCTTTAAGTTTAATATGTTGAAAACCATAACTTAATGAAGATAAGAATTAGATAAAGTTAAGAATGAATTCATATGGTTGAAATCATGAGAAAACGAAGAAATAAGAATTAGGAATTTAGTTTATAAATTTCTTAAGGAAGTGTAAGATTCGTAAGGATTTTGAGTGATCCGAATAAATCTTATGAATGAGTAGGTAAAATAAGTAAGGAATGATGTTCTATAACATCATATTCCAAGAAAAAGTAAAATCGTAATCAAAATATCGATTAAAAATGAAGAACGAACGAAGAACACGAAGAATACGCGAAGAACGCGAATAACATTGTTGATGGACAAATTTAAAACCATCGTAGGATAATTGTTGTTGATGGACAAGTTTAAAACCATTGCGTATAAGTTAGTTGCTTATTTCTTGGTTAGGAATGTTAGAAACATTCATGAAGAACGGATTAAAATTGAGCAATAACGAAGTTATGACACAATTTTCGTTAAAGATGAATGAGAATTAGAATGTTAGAAATGAGCCCGAGCATGTAGGGTTTCATAAGAATGTAAGAGAACGTAGAAAATGTGAGTCATGGACTCAAGAATGAACGAATTCCGAATTCGGATGACCGAATTACGGACGAACGAACGAAGAACGTTAATAACGTAAAACGAACCAAGAGCGAAGATTAAGCCAATTGAATGGCATGTTAATGGATTCAGAACAAAGTTCTGTCCAAGGGTAATCGAAGTACGTAAGATAAGGAAGATAATGGCTTTGGAAAGTCCTCGTTCCGAGTTATAACGAATTAGATATGAGATTTTGAAGTCAGCGTCTCAAGCTTGAAAAAGACTTAGAAAATTTTTCTAGGTTTTATGCTTGGCGCCGCAGCGCGAGTCGTTCCTTGGGGGACGGTGCCGCAGCGCAAGCTCGGGCCATCAACTACTGCTAAATGGCACCGCAACATGAAGGAAAGGGAAGGGCTTGGCGCAATGCAAAACGGCAGTGAAGATGCCAATTAGATAATTAGATTTTTACTGCTCAATTACTGGGGGATGTGCAAGAAAGAAAAATGAACATATAGTTCAACTAATGTAACACTTAATTAAGTTTATTAAACCTTTGATGAAGGTTAAACGAAAAGATTAATCAAGATTAAAAGATAAAGAATGTAGATGCAGGTTACGGAACCAATATCCGGGGACTGTAGTCGCGACAAACGAACGTGAGGGATTGCTGCAATGGTGATTCCTTAGACGTTGATTGATGATGTTAATGTATAACATTTTGATGTTATGACATGGTAATGAGAGATGAGTGTAAAGTGTTTAAACGCTGTGAATGCAAAGTTGTTGCGATGAACGATCGGTCTTAGCATATAGCGAACCGTATGGCTTTGGCATTAAGAACGAATATTGAACATGTGGTTTAGGTGACGAGTAATAATTGAAAGCAATTTAAAACCTTAAGTAAAGATTGAATGTGAGATTAAGGGATGAACAATGTAAACGTTGAATACGTAAATGATCCTCGTGAATTGTATTCATGTCGGGCGAACGTTCTAAGTATACATTGGTTGTATGACTTAGACGTTGACGAAGGTAGTAAGTAAGATATGAATTATCAAGAAAGCCGTAGAGAACGGTAATAAGATTAATGAAAGCCGAATGTGAGTCGGATGAGAATGTTAGAATGAAATATAAGCGTTCAACACTTGAAGCGTACCCCGTGTATGGTTTGACCGTAAGGTAATGAAGATCAATGATTAAACCAGTGAATGGTGAAGAAGCTAAATTAAAGACAAATGCGTATAACGTAAAGAAGCCGACTTAATGTTTATAACTTGGATGACGTTCCGAGTCGAATGAATCGGACATTGTAAGATAAGAATAAGGTAACGTAAAATGCTTAACGCTATAAATGCGTAGAATGAGCATTGAATAATCGTTCTGAGTATACAAAAGACTGTATGACATAGACGATGATGAATAAATCCTAAGGTATGGCATTTAGTTGCCAGAAAGCCATAAGGAATAAGAAATTGAACTTAACGAACATTATAGTTTAATAGTTCAAATAAGTTAAGATGAATTTCGGTTATAGTACAATTGTAACCTTTGATGGTTGACATATGGGAGCTGAGCTAAACAATTCCTTCAGAGAGCGAAGGTATATACAAAACTGGCAACCGATCTAACTTATCGTGTGTAAGCGGTGTAGATGAGGCTCGGGAACTTGTTTGTTGGTTGTTTGTGGGAAACCACTCAGAGTACCATATGGACTACTAGCAGAGACACGATGTGTGCTGAGTCCTAGAAAATTTAGAAGAAAAAGATAAGAATGCAAATCATCAAATATGATGAACGTATTGAGTAAGACATCTCCGTATGTCAAGAAGCCGTAAACCAATAAAGGAAGTTGGTCGCGTAAACTTAGTTTATAAGAACGTGAACCTTAAGAAGTAAAGTTAAGTAAACCAATGCGTAAGTCAAGTATATGACTAATTGGTGTATGTGTTATTTTCCTTATGTGCTACATAGGAATTGGAATGAGCAGTTCAGCGTAAACTATAAGATGTAGCTGTGCGTAAGGCAAGTTTCCTAACTTCATTCATATTTTAATTGAATGCTAGTTTCTAAAACTTCTCAGATGTTGAACTTGAGAAGTTCTGTTTATGTGCGAATGTGTGATATTTGTACAAAGTGGTAGAATATATGAGGCCTTGTGCCATAATTTGAACACTTCGATGTTTCTATGATATGAACTGTTCTGTGATTGAACTGTTCAATATGAGCATGTTCTATTTATACATGAACCGTTATTGTTAAGTTTGTGCTATTGATTTTAGCCAGACAGAATGAGTATGAAAAAGGTAGAAGAATGAAAGTATTTCAAAGTGAATGTCACTAATGTTTTAAAATTATAGGAATCGAGATTATTCCAATTATTCAAGCTGCTTCATAACCTTTATTCGGTTATTGAAGTCTTAAAAGAATGTTTGAATTCTTAAAGTTGTTTGTTCAACTGTTATGACTTGCTGAGCAATTGAATGCTCACACTTGCTTTAAATAAAAACATTTTCAGCAAATGATGTTAGAAAGAACTTAAGGATCCCGTAAAGATCAAGTTGATCGGTATCCAGAAGAAGTGCCATTCATTAGGAGAATGAGCGTGAAGATCAGGTGAAGACTTGTAATATAGAATGATAGAATTAAACTATATAATAGTTTAATGAATGATTATGTATCCTTGGTGGCGGATAAAAGTCACTTGTGTAATATGTAAAGAATAATGTAAATATCATTATTTGTAATAAAAGAGGTTTTAAGGTGTTAGAACCTGGGATTTAAGGATGTATGTTGTTATATTTAGCTATATAATGATGTATGTTTGGAAGAGGTTGGGATCGTGACGTACGAAATCCAGATGTGAAAATAGACCGGATTTCTGGGCGTTACACCTTCCTTACCTCGGTATCCACTTGGTGTGGAGCGAACCTTGCCAGTTCATTAAACTTGGCAGCGTATTGGGGAACTGACATGTCCCCTTGTTTCAACTCAAGAAACTGCATCTCCATCCTTCCCTGCATGCTTGTGGGAAAGTAGTTCTTGAAGAATATCTCCTTGAACCTCACCCACGTTAGATTCTCAATCCCGGTCCTAGCCTGATTGGCTTCCCACCAAAAGTTGGCCTCTCCCTTCATCATATAGGTTGTAAAGGCAACTTTCTGGGCCTCGTCGACATTTTCTATCACAAATGCCTTTTCTATTTCTTTTACCTAAGTTTGGGCTTCAATAGGGTTCGTAGTTCCTTTGAACTCCGGCAGACCCATGCTCTTAAAATCTTTAAAGGTAGTAACTCGTGCTACTCCTGGATTTACGGGTATATTAGCCCCTGTTCTATTAAAGGCAGCTGTTAAAAGGTTAACAAACTCCTGCATAGGGTTAACCGGACCTCCCTCTGGTTGATTCATATTAGCTCCTTAATTATGTTGCACTCTTCTTGGCAGCATCTTGCTGATACTATAAACAACACATTTCGTTTTTATTCCATTCTTTATTAGTTATTATTTGATATTATACAATAACTTCAACATCCATTACTCACTGTTTTCTATAAAAAGGCTTATATTCATTCATTCTTTGTAGTATAATACTACATTGGTAACATTACATAGCTTAAGCTGATTACATTACTTTCCCGCTATTGCTTCCAAAAAACTGGGATTTACAAAAGACTACCCTTCGTTATACAAAAGAGGGCTTTACGTCACTACTAAGTATAAAATATTTACATACTTAAACTACTCTAGCTACTACTAGATTACATCTGCCTTAAGGCATTATCGAAATCTGCTTTGGCAAGACTGGCAATGATATTACGGCTAATAGTATGCCGTGTTTGCCCCACCTCTACAGGATAACCAGCTACCTGCTACTGGAAATCTGTGTGAGAACTCCTATGGATATAAGACATTCTCCCTATCTTCTGCAGTTTGGTCTTTAGCTCCTCTTTGAGCTCAAAGACCTCATGTTTTAGCTCATGGACCTTGTCCTTGGACAAAACCCTTTCATCATGCTCCTGCTCCCACATGGACTCCACGTCAGTCTTGTTCTCTATGATAGCTTGGAGCTCTACCTTCAGCTCCTTGACCTCTTGACAGTAATGGATATTTTTATACAATGTCGACATAAATAATGACATCATCGACTCCCCCGGAGCCATCTCTGTTGCTATTGCTACTGGGTTGAAGGACACTACCTCCACCTCCTCCACTATCATACCATCGAATACTGACATGAGGTCAGGATCCTTTGAGTCTCCAGACTCAATAACAACTATCTCAGGCTCTGCCGCTATGGGGTTCTGTATAACCTCTATTTGGTTCACCGATTCTTCACTAATAGTCTGTCCATCTAACTGCATTCCATTTACTCCTGACATCTACAAAAAATAATTAAGTTGATTAGTACACGTCAGTAGAATAATAAAAACACATAACATAATCATAATGCATTTTTATAAGGTTATTTTCTTCTTTTACTTCTTTGACTTCTCTTAAGGTTATGACTTAAGGTTTTTAATCCCCCCTTAAGTTTTATAACCTAATGCTTTGATACAAACCTGTGACGCCCCCAAATCCGGGTATCTTCCAACCCGACAGATGGTGCTCCACGGTACTGCCATACACACATACATTCAATTGCAAAGTCTCAAAAGAACGAATATGTCTTCTATATATATTCAAAATAATATTACATTTCCCCAGGTTCTTTATAACCCATAAATTCGTTCTTGTCATAATATTCAATATATTACAAACATTCCTCTATACTAACATAAGAACTCTAAGGGTTCATCTTCGCCTTGCCCTTATCCTTGCCGGAGCCTTAGGTCTGTTCGATCTTAGCTGTGTTCATATGATTCAAGCAAGAGTGAGCATGACTAACTCAACAATTACTACAGTTCAAATAAACAACATGCTTGAAACATAAGAATCATATATCTTCAATAACTGAACAATAGTTATGAAGTACTATTGATAAATCATAATAGCACTTCTTTTCCTTCAAAACGTTTCACAATAACAATATCCAATAAAACATCAATTTCGGTCCAAGACCTTGAGCATTTCATAAGTTCTTTTGAAATAGACATCCCGACACTAAGTCCGTAAGTCCGACATTACTTACGAGCACGTCTAGGTGATCAGCCTATAGTACTCTGTGAGACCCCAAATTTTACGAATAAAGATTTAATTTTCTCGAAATATTTTTTTTAATATTATGGTGTGAATTTGAGATAAAGTTATAGTTGTGGGTAGTATTTATAAATTTTACAAAGTATGCAAGTTATTATATTATATTCAATTGGTCAGGGAATATTCGTACAACGGCACAATCATTGGTGGACCCCACAATAGAATTATTGTCGGATTGAAAAAATGACAAAAATATTTTATAAATAACTACGAGGTGTTATTGTTAAAACTATTGAACTACCCTTAGTAGTAAAAGTACGATAATATGCGTGGTTGCATAGTAGCACACCAGTATTGATTATTGATGCTTACGTGAGAAGTCACCGCTTATACTCAATTATTACTACAATAATTCTTTGCATCATATCTCTCTATATTATTGATTCGATTATTGTCACAGTATCATCTGCATTATATGTTATATTATTAAATCAATAATTGAGACGACAAAGTTATTCATATTATTAAATTACAATATTTACAATGTCTAGAAGTTCTCTGTCAAGGAGAGGTTTGGTCACCTAATTACGCGCCAATAGGGTGAAATCCTTATTGGAAAGCCCCTTCTTTCCTGGGAACAACATGGTTGCTAAATATTGTGAGTTATAATATTAATGATGAATAAGTTCATGTTGATTAAAGATGAATTTGATAGTTTCATTATGTTGGGATTATTTGTGTTAGTAGAAATCGACATCTATTCTGATGATAATTGATGTCTGGAGGTTATATTGTTCAATTGGGTATTCGAGAAACTTTTCATGTCAGAGTTACTATTCACGAGTTACTATTCACGAGTTACTATTCATGAGTTACTATTCACGAGTTTTAATAGTAACTTGTCCTTTCGCTTTTCCAAGAGTTATTTGACCCTTCACTTTTTCCAGAAGAGTTATTTGCCTCTTGATGTTTCCAAGAGTTAATTGCCCCTTCGCAAATAGTAGTTATCTCTTCAATATTACCAAGAGTCATTTTAACCCTTCATTAAAACCAAGAGCCATTCTCAGTTCTTCTATAAATAGAAGCTCATTCCTTCATTATTTCTTACGAATTCACCAAACTCTGAGAGAGAGATTATAGAGAGAAAGAAGAAGAGTTTTCTACTACTTCACTACTTCGATATCCAGTTTCTTTACGGTAAGGGATATTATTTGTTGTACTTGTAAGGGGTATTTTTTTTTTTTTTTTCATATTCATGAAGAGAATTTCTATTATTCCAGTCTTTATTATTCTATTGGAATAACCTGTATACGCGGACTACCCTATACTTGGTGAAATTCTTCTGTTATTCCATTCTTTATTATTATGTTGAATAACTCGCTTTGCTAAGTACCGCATACATGGTGAAATTCTTCTATTATTCCATTCTTTATTATTCTCGTTGGAATATCTTCTTCTGCATGCGCTTACGCTAGACACTGTTCCGCTCTTTATTATTCTCGTTGAATATCCTCGTGCATGCGCTTTACGCTCGGACTGGTTTCGCTTTTTTATTATTCTCATTGGAATAACCTTCCTGCTATATCTATCACATGCCCGGTGATTTCTTTTGTTATTCCATTCTTTATTATACTCAAATGGTTAAAGTTTTGACTTCTATACTCCATGAAATTAGTGGAATATCCTCGATATTTGTGCTTCATCCAAAGATTCTTTTCATGGAAATATTCTTCCGAGCATTCTTGAATTTTACTTTACAAAGAAGTATCATGTTGACAATTTGGGCGTTATTAGTTCCTCGGATAAATTAATTCGTGAACTTGTTTTATTGAATTCTTATATCATTGTCATCATCCTCATATTTATATTTTTGAAAGTCATCTGTGGCTCAGTGGTGCATAGATGGACTTGGTATGATTATGACTAGGGATTATTCGGTATAATCATGGCCACCGTAATGTTACAAATGATGTGATAAAAGTCCTCATTGGCCGTAGTGCATTGATGGACGCTTGTTGGCATGATCATGACCATTGATGAATACACAAATACTCCCGGCCCGTAGTGCATGGATAATTGTGGTCGTGATACTAAAGAATATCCTCGGGCAGAAAAGGGTGATTCGATGATGTGGATTATTTATTGTCGAGTCCTAGCGATAAAAGTAATGAAAACCTTTTTAAATCATAAAAGATAGTAGATTTTATTCTCTACTTGACTCTTTTCTTTGATTGCTTATTCCACTCGCAGCTAAACTTGATGTCTATCAGTATTTTATCGCTTTAACATTGTTGAAGACTAATGATAATTTATTCTCGCATTATCTTAGTCATAATATTTCTTCTTTGGGCTAGTTGAGCTCACCCTTTTGCTTTCATTGTTCTCTTGTGAAATGAGAATGTAGCGGGGACTAGTCGGAAAGCGGAGTGACGGCTCGGAGGATAGCATTAGTAGTCCTCACTATTCTGTTAAATAGTGTGACAATAAATGTAATGAGGACTTATTCTGAGAGTGGATATTGTCTAGAAGACAATATTTGTATTAAAACTCACAGCTCTTTTGTTGTATATTAAAGATTGTATTTGTATTCTGTACCATGTATTTGGCGACTCAGGATAGGTGATGCATACTTATTTTGGGGGCGTCACATACTCTATGTTGATCAACACTACATTCATTAAACGTGTATACGTTTAAGTTGTGGCAACCTCACGTGCCTGTCATTAAACGACAAAAACATTCTAGCATACTCAGTCTTTGTTTGAAAACCACACCAATATAACTTGGTAAACATTGACCATGCCTTTATAGAAATATAATATAAGTCTAGCCGAAAGAGTTGGCTTGGACTTCATCATACAATACTTCATGTGTAAGGATACATGAATTACAAAGCTTGTCCAGATTGAACTGGAACAAGGGTTAGAATACTTGCCTTTAGCGTCTGCTACAGTTACAACACGTTCTCAGTTAAGTCTTTAGGTCTCTACAGTAATGATAAAATCACATAACACATTAGGTCATGAATAAACATACTAGGTTCCTAATGTATCTTACCCTTCTTCTCAATCTAATTATAACTTAGATTTGTTCTTATTGGTTCTGACTTTTCGTTAAATCATTCTTACATACACATTACATTCATGTTTGATTACTTATCTTCAACCTTTAGACAACATAAATAAGGTTTAACAATACCTTACAATGCCTTATTAAGTTCCTTAGTTCATTACTAATGAGTTACCAATTACTCCATACTTGTAAACCTTCTTCACTGTCCAAACCCTAGGGTTGGCTGCTGCATACCTACCCTTCCTTCTCTAGGTTGCAATACAAGACAACTTAACAAGATGCAAGTCCTGGACTCGTATACATGCACATGAGTCTCCTTTATATGTAAGCGTGACAAGGACGCCAGCTAGTAAGCGATATGCCATATCTCGACCTCGCATCGCAACTGTACGGGCCTCAAAAGTCGTGAGTGAGTCGTGCATGCACTGGACTCAGTGCCTCGCATAAATTTTTGTAGATTTTTAATTTTTTGAAACTCCCGGACGCATAACTTCTTCGTTATAAGTCCGAATTGGCTCGTTCAAAAGCCTACGGTTCACAAATTACATACTCTACACGTTCATGAAAGAATTTTATCTATTCGACTTCGTTTGCTAAAGTTTCACCTATTAGTTCATTTTTAACGAAAACGATAAACGTTCGTGAACGTTCAACGCTCGTTTCTTCGTTCTAAGTCGGAATCCGGTCATTTTCGAGTCTGAAACTCTATAATGCCAAATATGACTTGTCTTCATCGAAAACCAACGTTTCCAAGTTCAAACTCAAAATACGACTTCCATTCTGAGAATTTCACGAATTCGACGATTATCGTCCAATCGTGTGAATTCCGGCAAAACCTCATTACTAACGACTTGATTCTCATTCTAAATGGTTTTTAACCATCATATGATCATTTTAAAATACTTATTACATCAAATTATTTTAAAGTTAGGTTTTGACTTATTCTTCATAAGTTTATGACTTAATAAACTTATAAACTATAATTTCCATTTCTTATGACTTATTATGGACTTAAGTCCTTTACTCAATATTCTCACATCATATTGAACATACTAACATCATATGACAATCATGCATATGACAAGTTCATCATAAGTTATCAACTTATTTAGGTTCAAGTTGCTTCTTCATAACTTATTCGGCTTAAGTCCATTCATTAATCAATTCCTATGATTGCTTAACATACGTGCTTATTAAGTTACACTTCCCTTATCATCCTACAATGATAGAGGTAGAAGATGTATTAGACAAGAGTCTTACCCTGGAAGAACTTGTTCTTCTCTTCTTTGAAAATCTAACAAAGGTTGACTTGACTTATGTGAACTTATTCTCTCTAACACTTAAGCACTTATCTTGAGGGAAGTTGGATGAAATTAATCAAGCAACAAATGAATTGAGGAGCTTGCTATTTATAGTCTTGGCCAAATTAGGGTAGTATGGTCAATAACACATCCCACCTCCTTACTATTCATCTATTTAACCACTAAGTAAACTTGCTAGCCACTCATCTATCTTGCTCATCACAACACTTATCCCACACTTGATCATCACATAAAGTACTTGGGCATCACATAAAGTTCTTGCCCATTAATTCACCCATGGGTTGCTCCATGGATCCTATTTATTCAATGAATCATGACATTGGGCTTGCTTCAATTAATTTAGCTTATTCCTATTGGGCTTGCATTACATTAGTTTGGGCTTGCATCTTAATTCTCATTGGACTCTACCAATTTGACAATAATCCTACAAGTCCATTCCATTTAATTAAAAACCTTATCATTTATACTATACGTATAATTCTTGTATTCTAGTCTGTATACTAATTCGTAATATACATTATTCTATTCTCCATACATACTCGTATAATACTTCGTATTATACTTGCATTCAATACCTCGCACAAAGCATATGCATCATACGATCATTATAATTCCTTCTTAACACTTAATATTCCTAACGTTCTCTAAATACGCCCGCATGCAAAATATTGCGTTTTCCATACTTAGATTAATATTACATAATCCATCTCACCTTGATATTATAACGTTACGTATTTCTCGGAAGTTCAAAAATAATTTTCGAGCAGAAATTGATGAATAGTGTTTTTTGGAAATTTCTCGAAAAGCTTTTATTTTCGTCTTAGAAACTTGAACACTTTAATTCATTCACATAGTTAAAATACTACGGCATTTCGATGTTTCTAGGTTATAGAACGACAATCATCTTATCATTACGTAATAATAATAAATAATATTATTCTATTCATTGTTAAAAGTATTTACAAAAGATTCGATTTTCTGGGGTGTTACAGGTATGTCCCTCATAGCCGCAAATGTAACATATCTTTTTCCTCGTCTTGCACATGCCTCTATGTTTCCTTTTACGGTTTATACACTTTCCTATTTTGCTAAGGTTCCCTTGGATAAAATTAGAATTTTCTAACTCCCGGCCGTTCATATTTCTTTTCCCCTTCTTCTTTAGAGTTGCACCTGATATTATGCTTTTAGCTCCCATCTGATCAATTTAGATTTTAAGCTTATCTTGTTCTTCCATTATTTCGATCAACGCCTTCTGTAATTGACTATTAAATAGCTTTTCTATTTCTAACAACTTTTCTAAAGAAGAAACCTGGTCCCACAAATTCTGCACTTCAGCTGATGCTTGATCAGCTACAACTTCAGTGTTCGAATCACTATCTGTTAGTTCCACCGCTTTGAATTCCTTAAAGGTCGTGACTTGAGCTTGCGGTTGATTCGCAAGTGCACCCGTCAACAGAGCTACCAATCTTTGAACCGGATTAGCATTGGCCTCGTTATTATTATTAGTAAACCCTCGTGATGTGTTCTTGGCGTGTGGTTGTCTTCTTCTAGGAGGCATTTTCTGTTAAAATATACGCTTGATTAGTTCATTACTCAACTTCTTGGGTATTTGAAGTTTAACTTAAACATTCTAAGATTAAAGCTTTAACACATAACATTTCAAACAAACTTTGATATTTTATTCATTCATAACGTTTTAAAACATGTTAAAGATAGCATAACCGTTATTAACATTCACTTTCCTGAACTAGACAAGTTCCAGGATTACATACTCATACTATCCTTTTATTCGTCTCAAAATAAGGGATTCACAGTTTATTTATTCACACAATTAATCACATATTATTATCACTCTTATTCTATCTAGGCATATTAAGTCGTCATAAGGCTTCTCGACGCTCTTCTTCCATGATACGATAAGCCGTTCTACGATCCATCACGAACCACGACGAGTCTTCAAACTGAGGTAGGTAATAAAAGACTCGATCCTGGGCCCTATCAATCGCAGAATTAAAAGCGTAATCCATCTCATTCATCTTAGCCTTCTTCACTTGGACCTTAGCCTCAGGACAGTCTGCACGTTGAGTCGCCTTCATCCAAGCATCCTCTGCTCTTGCACGCTTAGCTGATTCCTCTTTGAAGTCATCTTTTAATTTCTCCATGTCAATATTCATCTTCTCGTTTATTGCCAACATGTCTTCATGCTGACCCTTGGTATGAACTAGGTCCCACTCCGTGTTTCCAAGGCGTGAGTCGAGTTCTTGAATCTCCGCATCCTTCTGCTCCATCGAAGCGTGATGCATCTCAACCATCTCCTTCAGCTCCTCCACTTTGTCCTGTAATTCTATGTTAAGGTCTTACAGAGCGTCATACATCTCAGCTGATATGGAGTTTGGTAGAAACTCCACAGGATCCTCTTCCTCATCATCCTCCTCTAGCTCTTCTGAGCTATCATCCTCGGGATCGGTCATAGGTTCATCCTCCTGAATCAACTGCTCCTGCACTATGTGAATATCCCGGGGTTCGTCGTCTCTGGGTATCTGAGGTATCACTTCCCTAGCTGGACTGGATCCTCCTTCGTTAGACATCCTGACAACAAAATATTTTAAGTTTTACTTAATATTTTCGATACTCGCGAGCACATAAGTTATTAACACATAGCACGTAATGTCTTTTATTATTTAACTTCAATGGATACCTTAATCCATTCCTTAAAACTCGATAAGAGTTGGACACCTCTATGTTTTCTATTTCCTTAAGTGTTACTTCCTAAGGTTTCCCCACCTAAGGTTCATAACCTAAGGCTTTGATACCAACCTGTGACACCCCCAAATCCAAAACCATTACATCTAACTACCCATCATAAAGGATAAAGACATAATTTAAATAACTCAAACAACAATCTTTCCCATTAAAGGGTTACATCATCATCTCAAAAATAATTCCAGGTAATCTAACCTTAAAATTATTTACATAAGTTAGCGGAATACATCATAAAATAAAACAAGTCTTTAACATAATTCATAAAAATAAAATTCTCATAAGTCTTCAACACTTGGACATCTTGCCCTTTCCTTTGTTAGTAGATGGCTCATCGACTTTCTCTACTTTAGCTGCAGTGTTAAATGCAAGAGTGAGCAAACAATTGCTCACTGATATAGAGAGTAATAATGATAGCAACATGAGAATGAACAACGAATGCTGAACAATAATGAACTTGTTCTACGAATCAAAAATAGAAAACAAGTTCAAAATTAATATCAGAGGGTCTTAAAACCATGAACTATGTCTCCGGTATTTAGGTATTATTACCTCAACCTTAATAGTCATTAGACTATACAGACCCTTCTTAACTTACTTAGGGGGATAAACCCTTTGTACCATGTTTTGCGCACAAACATCTAAACGTTACACGTACAAAATCCCCTATGTTAGGGTTGTTCGTCTCAGTTTGAATTTAGAAATTTCGCTCTAAAGAAAGTTTAGCTCGGAACTAACTTATTAGTGTTTTTAGAATTTTAGAACACAATTCAATTATAGGTTAATTCAATCAATAAAGGTTTGCTTACTACTTCAAGGTTTAATACAATAATAAAGCTTTGAACAAGGTTATCAAAGTCAAGGACCGAATAACAACAATGTATAATTGAATAACCATGATATACATGCAAGGTGCTATATTCAAAAGAGTTAGAACAACCTCCTTTGAATCAATGTATTAGAACAATATATGCTTCGAATAATAATAAGGAAAGTAAAACTCGCTAGATGTAACAAATTAGGTTACAAGAGCTTGTACAATCATACACGAGATAGAATCAACAGGCTTGCTTAACTTCAATGTAAAATTTAGGAATAAATAGATTGCTTGACTTAAAGATAGCATAGCTATGAAATGGGCGTAATTATAATTGAGATAGGGTAAATAAACTTGCTCAATAATCACAAGGTAGAGTTAGAAAACTTGCCTCAAGCGTAAGCTATAATATTAAAACTCACGTTCACCTACACATTTTAGTGGAATCACAATATCTATTAGACATGTTAACATCCACTTACAAAATAACACCCATTTCTAGTTAAACTTGTTAATTTAGTGCAAATCTTTACCTTACCATACATATTTCAGAATCACAAGTGTACATTTCATAACACTTATTCATTGACCAATGAGTTTCTTAAATCATACATATCATTTTCACAACTTACTAACTTTACATTTTAGGGTGACTAACCACATGATACGTTTCTGTTTTAACCTTGTTATTACACATTTGACACATTAACATAATCATTAAGCCAAGTTATAATGAATGTTCAAAGTCTGCAGAAGTAGCAGACTTCACTGTCTGTGTTCGACTCTTTGGTGCGACGCGCCAAAGATTACTATAGATACTACGCTCTCGCGTGGGCTGCTGCTGGCGCAAGGCCAAGAGGTTCTTGGCCACGTCGCTTCTGGCTACCACGCCAAGAGGCTACGAGCCCATCGCGATCGGCATGTCTTGCCACGCCAACAAAGTCATCTTGTCTTGTCTTTGCGCCCAGTTCGATTTTTACAGGCAGCGAACTTAGACTCTGTTATAGGCCAAAAATCCCAATTCTACAGAAATTCACCAAACTTCAACATCTAAAACTTTGTAACATCATAGTTACACATGCTAAACATCATTCTATATACAAAAACATTACATATACGTCATTTTGAGGAATCAAAACCATAGTTTTCCAAATTTCTTCAATTTTGACACTTTTAATGAATTCGATCACCACAAATTCGTTTCTTAACCAATTGACACGATTCGAACTACGCCGCTTTTGTTTCTTAACATATTAATATAATCCAATAACAAATTACAGATTATAACACATATAGAGCATCAACTTTTGTACTTTCTAAAGCCATTTTTCAAACATAAACACTATTATTTTACTTTCTTCCTACACACCAATTTCTCACAAATTTGATACTCAAACCACACTAATATATGATAACAACAAATTCTACAATATATCCCAACTCATATAATCAACGTTTGAAACAACAAATCCACAAAATCAATTACAGAAAACTTAAATAAAAAAAAACTAAAACTTGGAAATTTAGGAATGAATTATACCTTAATCCTCTTGATTATATGCTAGCACAAGATGATGATTAGGTTTAGCAATTCCCCTCCGATCACAGTGATTCCTCTCTTGCTCTCTCTCCAAACTCTCTGTGTTTCACTGTGTTCATCTCTTCCAAACTCTCTGACTATAGCCTTAGGAAGGAAAAAAATGCGTAGAAAAATAAACTGGCTTCCACTAACTCATGTATGCTTTAGTTATAAAACCCAAACAGACGTCAGTTGAATAAGCCAAAGGCCACAAGGCCTTGTTTGGCTACCACTTAAACCCCCAACTAGATTATTTTAATAATATTTATATTATATAGTTACTACATGTCACACTTTAATTTGATTAATTTAAATAACTTTAGTTAGTTAATTTAAACAACTTATAATAATAATAATAATCTTATTATCATTATACTTATAATTAATAAATAATTATATATCTAATTTAATTAATAAATTAGAAACATCATTTTATTTAATTATTTATTTCCTTTAAACTAAACAATTCATTTAATTTAATTATTTCATTAAATTAAATCCTTTAAATAAAATTATCATTACTCAATTTAATTAATATTAATCAATTTAGTTACTAAATTAATTCATCACAATTCATCAATTATTTATTTCCTCAATAAATAAATTATTTAAAATATTTATTTAATTTAATAAACATTTAAATTAAATTACAAATTTCTCGATCATTACATCCTTCCTTCCTTAAAAGGATTCTGTCCCCAGAATCACAACTCGAAAAATTTATTCGTTACATTCTTCCCTCATTAACCAGATTTTGTCCCCAGAATCACTATACAAGATCAAGCAAATAACTGAGGATAATGCTTTATCATAGCGCTTTCAAGTTCCCACGTAGCTTCCTCAGCATTGTGGTTCCTCCAGATTACCTTAACAGAAGGTATCACCTTATTTCTCAGTACTTGCTCTTTTCTGTCAACAATTTGAACAGGGACTTCTTCATATGACAATTCTTTTTCAAACTGTAAGGGCTCATATTCTATAACATGCTTATAATCAGGCTTAGATGGCTTCAATACTGATACATGGAAAATATTATGAATATGCTCCAACTCCGGAGGTAAAGCTACCTCGTATGCCACTTCACCAACTCGTCGAAGCACTTCAAAGGGTCCTATAAATCTAGGGCTCAATTTTCCCTTCTTGCCAAATTGAATTTTTCCCTTCAAGGGAGACACTTTCAAGAAAACATAACTACCGACATCGAATTCTCTATTTTGATGATGCTGATCAGCATATTTCTTCTGTTTATCCTATGCAGCTATTAATCTTGCTCAAATAATCTTGATGATCTCGACAGTCTGTTGTACTAACTCTGGACCCAATAGCTGACGTTCATCTACCTCATCCCAGCATAACGGAGTTATGCATTTTCTTCCGTATACCGCTTCGTAAGGCGACATGTCAATACTCGCGTGATAACTATTAATATAAGCAAATTCCACCAATGGTAGATGGTCATCCCAATTTCCCTTGAAATCCATGATACATGCTCTGAGCATATCTTCTAGTGTTTGGATGGTTCTCTCACTTTGTCCGTCGGTTTGAGGATGGTACGCTGTGCTCATTCTCAGTTGTGTCCCCAAGCACTCTTGTAATCGTTTCCAAAAATTAGATGTGAAACGTGGATCTCTGTTTGATACAATGGACACAGGTACACCGTGTCTTGAAATAATTTCCTTCACGTACTGTTTTGCTAACCGATCTAGGGTAATTCGAAGCTTGATTGGCAAAAAGTGTGCCCACTTTGTTAGTCGATCGACAATCACCCAAATGGCATCGTAACCTTGTTGGGTCGTTGGAAGACCTACCATAAAATCCATTGTGATATGCTCCCATTTCCATTATGGTATCTCCAACAGTTGTAACAATCCTCTTGGCCTTTGATGTTCAGCTTTGACTTTTTGACACGTTAAACATTTTACCACACATTCAGCCACATCCCTCTTCATATTCGGCCACCAAAAATGATGTCTAAGATCTTGGTACATCTTTGTACTCCCAGGGTGAATCGAATATCTTGAGTTGTGAGCTTCTCTCAGAATTTCCTCTTTTAACCTCTGGTATTGGCGGAACCCAAATTCTCCCTTCGAATCGAAGTAACCCTTCCGAATCGATTTTGAATTTGTTTTCCTCACCTACACATACTCTCTGTTTTATCTTTTCGCAGTCTTCATCTTGAAGTTATGCATTTTTCACCTTATCCACCAACGTTGAACCGTTTCCCATCTAGAACAACTTTTCATCGGATTCAGTTGGATATTTAATTTCCAACTCCATCTTAGCCATTTCTGACACTAGCTTCTCCTGAACAGTTAACAACATTAACTTCTCCCGTCCCTTCCTACTTAGACCATCAGCAACAACATTTGCTTTTCTGGGATGATAGAAAATCTCGCAGTCATAATCTTTGATTATCTCCAACCATCTTCTTTGTCGCATATTCAAATCTTTTTGTGTAAAAATATACTTCAGACTTTTATGGTCAGTATATATCCCACACCTCTCTCCATAAAGATAATGTCTCCAAATTTTTAGGGCAAACACCACCGCCGCCAACTCCAAGTCATGAGTCGGATACCCTTTCTCGTAATCTTTCAACTGACGTGATGCATACGCAATAACTCTGCCATTCTGTATAAGCATACAGCCTAGTCCTTTATGCGATGCGTCACTATATACCACAAAATTCCCTGTATCATCAGGCAACGACAACACATGTGTTGAACATAACCTCTTCTTCAATTCTTGAAAACTTTCCTCACACTTCTCTGTCCAAACAAACTTAACTGCTTTCCTAGTTAAGTTCGTCAATGGAGTTACGATCTTGGAGAAGTCTTGAATAAAACACCTATAGTAACCCGCCAATCCAAAAAAAATCCTTACTTCTGACTTTGTCTTCGGCTGATCCCAGTTTATTACAGCTTTAACTTTTGATGGATCCACCGAAATTCCATCCTCATCAATAACATGTCCGAGAAACTGCACACATTCCAACCAAAACTCACATTTTGAGAACTTAGCGTACAACTTCTCTTTTCTCAATATCTCCAACGTCACTTTTAAGTGTTCCACATGTTCCTCTTTGGTTTTGGAATATACCAATAAATCATCAATAAACACCACCACAAATTTGTCTAAAAATGGTTTAAACACCCTGTTCATCAAATCCATGAACGCTGCAGGTGCATTAGTTAAAACAAAAGACATAACTAGAAACTCATAATGACCATAACGAGTTCTAAACACTGTTTTTGGTACATCCTCCGGCCTCACCTTCAACTAATGATAACCACTTCTCAAGTCTATCTTCGAGAAATATCTCGCTCCCTTCAACTGATCGAACAGGTCATCGATTCTAGGTAATGGATACTTATTTTTAATCGTGACCTTATTCAATTCTCGGTAATCAATGTAAAACCGCATCAATCTGTCTTTCTTCTTAACAAACAACATCGGTGCTCCCCATGGCGACACACTCGGCTGAATATACTTCTTGTCAAGCAATTCTTGTAATTGCACCATCAACTCTTTCATCTCTACTGGGGCCATTCTATATGGTGCCTTAGATATCGGGGCCGTTCCTGTTAGTAAATCAATCACGAACTCGATTTGTCAATCCGGCGGAAGACCCGACAAATCGTCTGGAAATACGTCTGCAAAATCTCTTATGATCGGTATTTCTTCTAACTTCGCACTCTTCTTCTGTGTATTAACTATGTAGGCTAGGTATCCTACACATCCTTGTCTCAACAACTTCTTAGCTTGCATCACCGTCAGACAACTTGCTTGTCGAGGTGACTTGCTGCCAAAGAACACAACCTTTGACGGAGTCATAAGGTTAACACATTTCCTTTGGCAATCAATTACTGTTCCGTAATTGAATAACCAATCCATTCCCAGTATAACATCAAACTCACCAAGTCTAATTGGTATCAAGTCTACCATTAACTCGTGACCTTTTATAATCACTCTACAATTCCTATATATGTATCTGAAAAGAATCACTTCTCTATTCGCAATCTCTATACTTAAGGGAAATTCTAATTCTTCCCGAGGCAAATCTAAATTCTGAGCAAAGTCATCGGATATAAATGAACAAGTAGCACTCGAATCAAATAGTACATAAGAATTAATACCATTAATCGGAATGATATCTGACACCACATCCTTAGACTGTACAACATCCTACACGGTCATATTGAAAGTCCTCGTAGTAGGTCAGCTTGACTGTGCTGGTCCAGTGATAGTCAATGCACCACCACCGTTGTTGTTTCCTTTTCCACCACTTGCACTTCCTGTTGGCTTCTTAGGGCAATCACGAACCATGTGATCTTTTGAACCGCAGGTAAAATATGCTCCTTTCTTCGGACTAAAATAGTTTGGTGCAATGTGTCCCTCCTGACCACAGTTGAAACACACTCGCTTTCCCTTCAAACATACCCCAATATGGTTCTTTCCACACGTCGCACAAGCTTCAAACTTTTTCTTCTCTGCTTGATTTCCTCTTTGTCTCCCATGATCAATTCTCGCTCCATTTCCTCTTCTGATTGTTACTTCAAACGTTACTTCCACCAGCCTTATTTTCATTCTCAGTCTTCCTTTCTTCTGTTCTTGGTTGTACTTGGTCAAGGCATCGCTTCTACCTTCCGCGATAATTGCCTTCTCCAATACAGCCGCAAATGTATTAAGCTGGAACATTGAAACCTTGCTATAAATCCAGGGCTTCAATCCTTGTTCGAACCTTCTCGCTTTACGCTCGTCGGTATTGACTTGATATGTGGCAAACCTTACCAACTCGTTAAATTTCACAACATATTTTGGCACCGTCATAGTTCCTTGCTTCAGCTCCAGAAATTGCACTTCCAACTGATTCTGAGAACTCGCTGGAAAGTACATTTCAAAAAACATCTCTTTAAATCTATCCCACACTATCACTCCTTGTCCCCCACGAACCTTATTTGCACCGCCACGGTAGCTAGCTTTGAACTTGACAGATGAACGTTATGACGCAGATCTTGATCCTCGTTCACTCTAGCTACGTCGAACACTTTCTCCATTTCCATGATCCAGGTTTGGGTTTCCACTGGAATCATAGACCCTTGAAACTCTGGCGGTCCAACCGCTTTGAATTCCTTAAAGGTCATGACTTGAGCTTGCGGTTGATTCGCAAGTGCACCCGTCAACAGAGCTACCAACTGGTGAACTGGATTAGCATTGGCCTCGTTATTATTATTAGTAGACCCCTCAGGAGGTGCTTGCTGACGTGGTTGTCTTCTTCTAAGAGGCATTTTCTGTTAAAATATACGCTTGATTAGTTCATTACTCAACTTCTTGGGTATTTGAAGTTTAACTTAAACATTCTAAGATTAAAGCTTTAACACATAACATTTCAAATAAACTTTGCTATTTTATTCATTCATAACATTTTAAAACATGTTAAAGATAGCATAACCGCTATTAACATTCACTTTCCTGAACTAGACAAGTTCCAGGATTACATACTCATACTATCCCTTTATTCATCTCAAAATAAGGGATTTACAGTTTATTTATTCACACAATAAACCATATATTATTATCACTCTTATTCTATCTAGGCATATTAAGTCGTCATAAGGCTTCTCGACGCTCTTCCTCCGTGATATGATAAGCCGTTCTACGATCCATCACGAACAATGACGAGTCTTCAAACTGAGGTGGGTACTAAAAGACTCGATCCTGGGCCCTATCAATCGTAGAATTAAAAGCGTAATCCATCTCATTCATCTTGGCCTTCTTCACTTGGACCTTAGCCTCATCACGGTCTGCACGTTGAGTCGCCTTCATCCAAGCATCCTCTACTCTTGCAATTGACTATTTAGTAGTTTTTCTATTTCCCACAACTTTTCCAAAGAGGAAACTTGGTCCCGCAGATTCTGCACTTCGGTTGATGCTTGATCAGCTCCAACTTCAGTGTCTGAATCACTCTTCATAACTTGAGTTATACACATCCAAATTAGTCCGTTTTCAATTCTATGGATTCGTAATTCATAGAAATACAACATACTAGAATTCTAACAATTTATAAAAACATTAACCAACCTAAAATTTGAGCCAAAACACATGTTTATACTCTATTTTCTTGTTTTAACATCTGTAGCGAATTTGATCGCCACTACTTCGTTTCTTAATCAATTGACATGATTTAAACTATGTTGTTTTCGTTTCTTTACATACAAACATATTCTAACTTCAATTTGCAGATTACAATACATATAGGGCACAAAATTTGGTACTTTCTAAGCCATATCCAACAACATAAACACCGTTATATGAACTCTTTCTATTACAACCCAATTTCATGTTTTTAATCATCAAATATCACTTACATAGGATAGATAACAGATTATAAATCATATATACATATATGTGTATCAATCTAACTCCACTATCAATAGAAATTTTAAGAAAACAAGAGTTAAAAATTTGAATTGATTATACCTTATTCTTTGATTGTTGGCTAACAAAATTGAGAGCAATCTTTTTTCCCCAAAAACCCTTCTTCTCAAAATCACTAGAATTCTTCTCACCAAGCTCTCTCTCTAATCTCTGTGTTTCTCTCTTGTAGTTCTATAATCTAGCCTTAGGAGAAAATAAGAAGTGTAGAAAAAAAATAACTGACCTCCCCTCACCCCACGTACTCATCAGTTTTAAAAAATAAAAGACGCCAGTTGAAAAAAAAACCAAAGGCCACAAGGCCTTGTTTAGCTAACCAAAAATTTCCCCAAACTAAATTATTTAAATAATCTTATATTATATAGTTTCATGTCACACCTTTAGTTAATTAAATAACTTTAGCTCAATTAATTTAAATAACTTGTAATGGTAATTAAAATAATTTCTATTATAATTATATTTATGAATAATACATAATTATATATCTAATTTAATTAATAAATTAGACACATAACTTTATTTAATTTATTTATTTCCTTTAAATTAAACAATTCATTTAATTTAATTATTTTCTTAAATATTAAGCAATTGATTTAATTTAATTATTTTCTTAAATTAAATTCTTGAGATAAAATTATCATCACTCAATTTAATTAACACTAATCAATTTAGTTACTAAATTAATTCACTACTAATTCATCAATTATTTATTTATCTCAATAAATAAATAAATTAAAATATTTATTTAATTCAATAAATATTTAAAATTAATTACAAAATTCATTTAATTCCTACAATAGTTAACTTAACTATTAAACTTCACTTCCCAATATATGAATATATATTTCTCTTCACCCCAGATCACATGTTTCAAAATATATAGCACGTATATATAAATACTCAAACTCAAAACATCTCATAATAAGAATTTTAATTATTAAATTCCTATTTTAATAACCTATAAAAATTCGGGTTGTCACACAAACATAAGAAAAGCCCAATTAAAATATTTAAAACATAGATTAAATGTTTTTTTTAGTCCTTTTTTTTTGGGTATTACATAGACAGGACTGAACCCTTCTTGCACAGGCACCACATTACAACACAGACTTGGAGTACACAAAAAATAGCCTAAGATGAAGCTAAATAATGAGATTAAATCTGTTAACACTCTGATGGGATAATGAATATCATCTCAATGTATCTGAATTTCTTTTTGTAATGAGACACATGATTGTACTTGTGACGCCCCCAAATTCGGGTCACTTGAACCTCGAATTTGGTGCTCACGATACATCACACACATCTACCCATTCTTTATGAATTACATCATTCATTATATTGCCTTAATACAAAACTTATCCCATGTCTAACTAACGTTTACAATACATGACTAATAATACAAAAGGTTTATATCAATATATATAATAAACAACACACATATTACACTTCTCGGTCGCCTTCTCTTTGCCTTTGTCCTTCATAGAACCTTTGGCTACCTCGACTTTAGCTGAAAAGTTTTATTTTAAGCAAGGGTGAACAACTAGTTTGCTCAACAAGTTCAAGTAGACAATAAATACAAGAACGATATAACATAATTGGAAAAGAATTAGCTTCTGAATTTTCAACAATATATAATGATTGTGAAAAATTAACATTACTACAATAACATTCAATAGAGAGGGTTATTCCCAAATTTCATGCTGAGTGATCGCTATGGATCGTGAACTTCTAGAGGAAATATAAGTTAATAAAACTAAATATCTCAATAGTATAAATTAGTCATAAAGACTAATTATACTCTTCTGCTAGTACGTGAGGTGATCAGCCTCATTGTGCCCTATATTATGCATAATACTCAAACATAGCGCACGGGGTCAGATGTTCGACAATAAAGTTCCCCATTTATAAGGATAGTTCATTTCAGTCTTACATTATGAGTCCGTACCATAACAATATGGTTTAAATTTGTTTCGAAGAAATGCCATGATTTCAACATATTATATCAGTATTGATCTAGCCGAAATAAGTGGCATAAATCTTCAATAACAAATCAGTTCACAAATAATAGAATGTTTCATGCTTTAATAATTTAATATTAGTCTAGTCAAAACAAGTGGCATAAATCTTCTATAACAAATCTGTTCACAAATAAGATAATGTTTCATGCTTTAAAATTTTAATATTAGTCTAGCCGAAACAAGTGGCATAGATCTTCAATAACAAATCACTTCACAAATAATAGAACGTTTCATACTTTAACAATTTAATATTAGTCTAGCCGAAACAAGTGATATTGACGTAGTACTTAAACATTTAAGGCATAATTGAATTTTAAAGATAGCTTAAGCACTTGTACAAATATAAAAGATTTGTATAAATTTTAGGATTTACTCAACATTGAACAATTTAGAACTTCAAACATCGTGAAACAATCATAAGATAACCTATCATTAATAAGATTAATCTTTCAATTAGTATAACACATTTTGATTCATAAGTACTACTACTACTATAACAAATTATCTAACATTTAATAACATAAGTAAATATTAGATAATACATTAAACCATTAGTAATATTAACATCCTTTAATAATTTTTCAACCACTTAATAATCATCTTAAACTCTCGCCTAATATTATTAATAATTTAATAATATTTTATCCATTTCTTAATATTATTAATCATTTAATAATATTTTAATCACTTACTAATATTATTAATCATTTAATAATATTTTATTCATTTACTAATATTATTAATCATTTAATAATATTTTATTCACTTACTAATATTATTAATCATTTAATAATATTTTAATTATTTACTAATATTATTAATCATTTAATAATATTTTATTTATTTTATAAATTTATAAATAATTTAATTTAATTGTTTATTATAATTCTGTGTATAAGCACACGTAGGGGGCGGAGTTTGAATAGATGTTTACGATAAAAGTAATAAATTATGAAATCTTTTTGATTCTTTCTGCAACAGGTTTAATTCAGACAGTTATGTGTGTCTGCTCTAGTGTCTTCTTTAGCTTATGTTCTTCATCAATTACTATCAGACAAATATGTCTGTCCGCTTTAGTGTTTGGATTAGTATATCTTCAAACGTGAGCAAAGCAAAATATCCAAAAATAAGAAAACATAATAGAGAAGAACAAAATAGAAATTCACACCAAGATTTTTACGTGGTTCTGTCCCTATCCTCTAATCTAGTGGCTTAATTCACGTCCAATACCAATCGGTATTGGAGACTCTTTTTATTAAAATTAATACTCAATTAAATACAATAAAAATAACTCCCTGTTCAACTTTGCTTCACACTGATGGACACCACTGCCCTTTTGCACTTCTGCAACCTTTCTCAATATTGAGACCTTTGCACCTCTACAACCTTGAAAGCTCTATTTGAACAAACTCTTTCCACTACTAGATCAATCAAGTCAAACAAAGCTTGAACTCAGATTTTAATACAAGGGAATATGATTACAATGAACTATGTTTTTCTAGTCCAAAAGGAATTAATACAATAGATTGCTGGAAATAGACTTTGAAAGCTCTCAATGAAATTTTCTCTGTATAAAGACTGATATTAGCTTCAAGTGTCCTTAACTGATATATGCTTCTTTGTATTTTTTGCTTTGCCATAAAGGAGAAGTATATATAATAATAGGAACAACGACTATAAAAAGAGCTGTTAGAATAAAGATTTAGTTTAATCGGAAAATCACATGATACTAGCACTTTGTTTTTAACCAACAGATATCACAACAGCTTATTCAAGAATATGGTTTCCAAAATAGACTGAAAAGCTTAAAACAAGGAGAGAAAGAGTCTGATTTGAAATACCCAACAAATTGCATATCCATGATGGATTCCTTAATAGACTCCAAATCAAATAATATAACATATCTTAATTTGATTCTAAACAAAATATATATTAAGGAAACCTCTTCAGCAATATAAATTCCTTTGAGTACATCAACTAATGAACTGTTAATCAAATATGGACCAATCAAGAGATCAACATATAATAAATTAAATCAGTCCAAACAATTTAAATAAAATCCAATAAATATAAACCTGATAATATTGTCATCATTAAAATCACAAAAGATTAAAACTAACATTTATCTCTTCTTATTTAATTCATTTAACAAACATAACATGCCATTCTTATAACATTTTATTAAAATGACCAACTTACTCTTATATAGTCTTAATACATCAGCTTGTTGATCATTAGTCAATAAAATCACATTAACAAATTTTATGACTTAATATAACTTAGTTTCCTCTCATTATTCTTAACTCATTCATAGGCATTAAAATACCTACTTAAATTGTTATTTTTATATCTTTTGGAATACGTTAATATATTATATTTTAGTCACAAAATAATTTTTTATAATTTTTCAAGCTTATTTCCTATTTTTAAATAGGCCATTTCTACTCGAAACTACAACATTTATTAAAAGTTATCCTTTTATTAAAAAAAATCCAAAATTTATACAGTAGCCTCATATCATCAAACACTGACCCAAATAATTATTGCATAATTTTCTGAGCTATAGATCTAGGGTTATAACAGTTTCTTTTAAAAATTGCAAAATCTTTGACAGACTATAACTCCGTCTCACGAAGTCAAAAAGTGCTCATTTTTGGAAAGTAGATAGATAACTTCATATATTAACATATACGAAAAGTACAGAATTTTTCAAGCTCTCTAATTGGCCTAAACAGTCCACGAAAAATATGGACAGTAGGGTTTTTAGGTTTTTCGGTGAAAAACTATTTTGGTAGAAATCGCGTTAAGGTCGGTTCGTTCAGTATTTTTCAGTGATTCTAATGTGGTTCTTCAGATAACTCATAGATCTAACTCACAACTTTGATGGATCTCAAAAATAATTTATGGATCAAAAATGGTGGTTGTCCAAAGTGGACTGAAATTTCTAGGATTTTTGTTCAAAAACAGTTTTTGTTCTTGTTAATCATCAAAGCTTATCAACACATAAAATGAATATGTCTAACTATAAAACATCCTCTAACATATAGAACTACTATCATATGGCTTAAAAACATAAACTCATCATTTATTTTCAAAACAACCATAAGGAATCACATAAATCTAACTAGGGTTTGAGATAAAGAAACTTTTAAACCTTCTCTTAGATGGACTTCTTCTTCTACCAAAGTATGTTATGAAGCTTGAAGTCATAATCCAAATCTCCTCTATCTTTGGTCGGCAATCCCCTCTCTTCACTCTCTCTTGCTTTTCTCTCTAGCTTATTGAAAACTTAAGAAGAGAAAATGAAGTAAACTTTGCTTTCATTTATGAGTGAGTCTATTTATAGGCTAGAAAAATGTATAGATATAACTTATATATGTCTATACATTATCATGGAAAATATCCAAATTTCCTTGCCTTTCCACATTTTGTGGATCTCATTTTATTTTTTTTATCTAAACTAGGGAACAAAGGCTAGGAGAGTGGGTAACCCTCTTTGAAAATGTGAAGACAAACTTAATTACTCCCTTTCCTCTCTAGCCCGGCTACTTGTCCCCTATTTCTTCACATTTGATTTTCTTTTAATGCTGTATTTCTCCTTTTATTATCTAGAACAATCCATACCAATTGGGCTAAGGTTTTGGGATAAACAAATCATTTATTTGGGCTAACATTTAAATCATTTGAACCACCTTAGCTAGCATATGCCCAACACTTTAAAATACCTTACCCTAGTTATTTAATTAGAGTTTCTAGTCCACATACTTTGGACTTTAAATAATTACTCACATTGATTTAAAGGTCCTTTACATAAGTATACAACAAATAGAAAGTAATTACAAGAAAAGTGTATCAACTAAATAATTACAAAAAGAATGTAATTATTACAAAAATAGTACAATTCACATTAATAAGGAAACCTAAAATCAAGGATAACTAATAATTCAAATTCAAATTCAAATCTTGTCTCTAACAACAATTTCAAATCCATAATTCAAAATTCAAATCAAAATGAGGAAATTAAAAAAAAATTATGAAGGAATTATTGTACATCATCCTCCTCCCCGCCTCCTCTGCCATTGTATTATATAAATCGTCGTAAGTCATTGCATTATGCAATTATCATGCCACCGCCACCGCCATTTGAGTTGCTATTCTAAATTTTTGACGATTTGGTTACCAACAAAAATTAAAATGTTTACCTTTATATGAAGTTTGGCTACCAACTGCATCACATTTAAAATAAAAATGGTAATCAAATAAAATTGAATTAGTTACTTTATCGAAAAGTTTGGTAACCAACTGTATGAAGTTTGGTTACCAACTGCATCACATTCAAAATAAATAGGTAATCAAATAAAATTGAATTGGTTACCTTATCGGAATGTTTGGCTACCAACTACATGACTGTTCGGTTACCAACGTATGACTGTTTGGTTACCGGTGGAGGTGGAGAATGAACCGGTGGAAGTGGGCGACGGAGGAGGAGAGAAGGGGCGGATGGAAGGGAGGCGGGGAGGCGGTGGGGGAGGGGGAGGAGGGAGGTAGGAGGGAGGAGGAGGAGGGAGGAGGGGAGGCGGGAGGAGGGGGAGACGGGGAGGAGGGGAGGGGGAGGCGAGAGGAGGGGAGGCGGGAGGAGGGGGAGGCGGAGGCGGAGGGGTGGGACAGGAGGAGGAGGAGGAGGAGGAGGAGGAGGAGGAGGAGGAGGAAGAGGAGGCGGAGGTGGAGGGAGGGAGGATAAGAAGAAGGGAAACATAAATGGAATGAGAGAAAATCGTGGGAGAGATGGGGAGAAAATTGTGGGAGAGATGGTAATTGTGTGCATAATTAAAGGGATAAGATTGCACTTTTTTTTGTAATTAAATATTGCATATCACTCTTTTTGTAATTATTTTGTTTATACTCTTTTATGTAATTATTTTTAAAATGTAATAGAATATGTAATTGTCCCTTGATTTAATTACATAACCTAATTAGACTTGCTATAATTAGGTTAAGATAATAGATAGGTTGAGATATTAAAATAAATCACTTAGGATATAATCAAATACTAGGATTCTTCAAATAAATATAACACTTAGGTTATTTAATCCTCATACCTACAATATATATAAATTGGTTACAAGGCTTTTCTTTTCATTTCTTAACCAACTTAAAAATAAGTAAATTAACTAACTTACTTAGTTCACATCACATAACAAATATTCACCCATAAGCTCAAGACAATTTCAAAAAAAAAATTGCATAAAAAAATATATATAATCTTTATTGCAACACATATAAATTCTCGGTCATTTCATTATCCCCCCTTATAATGATTCTGTCCTAGAAATCATTATTACCGTACATTCAAATTAAGTCTATCTTTAGATTTTGGGTTTGTATATATCTCGATCATGCAATCAAATTACACAAAAAAGGTGCGGAAGCGCGATAAAATAAGAATTTAAAATTTTCATACAAACCCATCACCATGATCATACTTTGTGCATAATTATCAATTAATAGAAAAGAGATGGAGAACATATTAATACCCTTGTACAAACTAGCTTCCTCAGGTACGAGTTCACCTCCAATTTCTTTTCATGTTCTTATTTTCATAAAAGTTCCTAATTAGATTAGGAATAACATAAAAACCTTACTCCTAAATAATTTAAGAGGGTTGTCTATATCTATAAATAAGAGGAGTCTTATTATGAATTGGGACACACACTCACTTCCATTAGACTTGGGAGAATACTCATAAATTCTCTAGAGAGATAACTAGGGTTTGACACTACCCACTTCTTGAATCCTTATTATTCCTTAGTGGATCACCTCTAGAGGCCAAACACTTGGGTGGCTAATGTTGATCAAAGGAATCTAATCGGTGGAATTCAAAGAAGACGCGAAGGATTTGGAGTTGAATTTGTACTTGAGGAATTTTTTATACAAATATATAATTCTCTATCTCCTTTGTTAATTGATAATTGTGCATAAAGAACGATCATGGTTTTGGGTTTATAAAAATTTAAAAATTCAATTTTATCACGCTTCCACTTATTATATGCAATTTGATTGTATTTTCGCGAATATTACAAACCTAACAATGCCATCCCTATAGGTCAAGGACAATCATGTCAATCCTTAGGATAATCCTCTTCTTCTAGGTCAGGATCGTCGAGTGCAGTAACACCTACTTGCTCACGACTCTCAACTAGTGATCCAACTTTTATAAATTGCAATCTTCAAAGGATTCACATAGATGGAGAAGAAAGGTTCAACATGCCAGACCTTGGACCTAAAGACTCCATATAAGAGATTCAAAAAAGATTTGATGAAGGGAGAGAGAACTACTTCAGGAGAAGAGAAGCTGAGAGAAGAGATCCTCCCAAAATCAAAAGAGGTAGAATGTAAAGATATTTTTATTAGTTTATATGTAAAAAAATTATTTCACTATATAAAAATTATTTTATAAATAAAATTCATTCTTTTTCTCTAGAAGATGTCTCTACTGTATACCTAAGACATGTTTAAATTTCTCAGTACTTTGCATTTTTAGAATTAATGATTGATTGAAGTCAATGGTTTTATCATTATCAAATAGGGGGAGATTGTAATTAGTAATCTAGCTTATATGCATATGTTTGATTTGATGATGAAATGAAAACTTAATGTATATTTATAAAACTAGTAATTTTTGTAAAGTTATTGGAAAGACAATTTATGTAAAATGACTTAGTGTAAGGATCAAATTTATTAGGTTGATCCATTTCTTAATGTAAATGTATTATTCAAAAGTTAATTATGAACATTGATCATAGAGTTGAAGACCAGGAAGTATTCTAAGATCGTAGAGTATTCAGATCATATAGCATGGAGGCCGATCGTAGAGTCAAGCATTTAGGGAAAGTCACTCTACTATCGGATATATAACTACGTAATTAAGCAAAATCGTAGAGTTCATCTCTTCTGACAGATTATGATAATGTCGTACACCTATGACTAAAGATCCCGAGGATGATCCTCCTAGAGGATGTCGATAAGGATAAAGCATCCCTGAAGTTGTATATAATAACTATATCTGCTAAGAAAAAAACACACAGCTACATCTATATCTAGCAGAGTACGATGAAAGCAACCTGAAGTGATCTTAACCGATAACATTTCAAAGTCAAACAATTAGAAATTGACAAGTGTCCAAGTCAGAATGGAATAACAGTCAAATCACAACGGGAAGATCCCAAGGTAAAGGTATAAAAGCGAGTAGCCTCAAACAATCCAAGACACGGATAGAGAAAAACTGATCAAGTCGAAGTGTTGCATGTTTGAACTTATAGTTTACTCACTTTACGATTTAGAAATCTCATTTGCTGCTATGTCATGTGATTTAGAAGCTTAACCTTACCTAGCAGCGCCTCAATTCATTCAATTCCTTTGTAATTATGATTTTAGTGATTAGTGTAATCCAAGTCTGTGTGACTTGAGGGATTCTTAGTGAATTAGTTGTAAAAAAGTTCTTAATGAAATGTAATCTGAGTGATTACCCTTCCTTAGAAGAATATCCCTACTCGCGGAACAAAAGAGAGGACTAGGAGACTTTGGTGCTCTGAACCTCTTAAAAATCTTCGTGTCATTTACTTTACTGCACTTACTTTCTATACTCTACGTTTTATCTCTGTGACTTGTTTACACTTTCTTACATTAAATTTAGAGCTATGATTTCTTATTAATCTTTGAAGGGGGTTTTCAAAAAATCATTCCGCTATGCTTAATTATTAAATTAACTTGTTTAATTTATCACTGGTAATAATTTTCTAAATCAAAAGTTTTAAAGGATCTATTCAATCCCCCTTATAGATCTCTTTGTGCCTTTAGGAATAACAAATGCTTATATATACGACAAAAAAAGATTTTCTCGACGAATTTTTATGTCATAAATGAGTTCTTTTCTTCAAATATTTTGAACAACCAAAAACACCTATTTAGTCCATGTACTCTTACTCTAGTTTCAATTTAATGTGCACAAGTTTTTTGCATAATTGTTCGTGTACAATTTTGTAGGTACTCAATTTGATCCCTAATGTGTGTGAGAGGTAATAACGTGAAATTAAAAAAATAAAAATTCAGGTGGCTAACTACACATTTACATGGAAGATAAAGGGTAAAAAGGACTTTTACAATTTCTTTCCAATTTCCTTCTTATTTCCTATAAAATTCATATAAATACACAAGAAAGAAAATAAAATTTAGTAAGATAGAATTTTAAAAATAAATTATAATAAACAAGAAAAATTATAAAATAAAATTATATTATTAAAAAATATAATTATAATTATAATAATAATTTAATTTAATAAACATAATAATTATTAAAATAATTTAATAATAATTATTATTAATTTGTATTAATTATATTATTTGCTATTATATTATATTATATTATAATTTTATGTAATTATATTATAACAATGTGGTCATTATTTTTTTGTATATTTTCTTATAAAAAAATTCCTATTTATTTTATTGTTTATTTTTTTTCCTATAAATAAACAAGAAAGCACAAATATTTTATTGATTAATGTTTAACAATTATTTGTAGAAATGGGAAGGAAATAAGTGGGAAAACGAAAAAGACTTCTTTAATTGCCTCTCATTTTCCACGTAGATCTGAAGCTTTTGGCCACATAAAATGTTTTTCTTTTTTTTTTCCACGCCATTACCTATCACACACACTAGAGATCACATTGTGATTGTACAAAGGATTAAATTAAAACTAGAGTAAGAGTATAGGGAGTAAATAAGTGTTTTGCCATTTTAAAATATTATTTCATGTATGTATTACCAATTTGCTATCTTGAAGAGCCCTTAATCCCAGGGTCAACCTTCATAATTGTATCAATCGACCAGAAGAATCTTAATGAAGCTTCAGTTACAAATACAGTTTTGTTCATGATTAAAATAAATCTTTCGATAAGTTAAGTTTTTACTTGAGTATTGGATATTGGGTTTGGTTCTCATGAATATAGATTTATGAAGGGACATAGGAGAAGTAGAAAGCTAAACAATGGATAAGTAATCTTATGTGTGGGAACTGAAGCAAAGGTTGTTGCATTAGCAATATGAACATATAGTTTAGCATTTCTTACGGGCAAGTCTATTAAGTCAAAAAGTTTTTATTATATTCCAGTTCTCGTTAGAAACATTATTGTCATTTTGTTGTTGGACAACAAATGTTTTGGTATTATATTTAAGAACAATTGTTGTTTTATTTATAATAATAATATTTTGTATAGAACTGGATTATTACTTATGGAATTTGTATACTTAACTTACATGAAAATTATTTTGTAAATTGAACAAACTAGTATAAGAAAAGGAGATGATCATTCAAAGAGTTGAATATTTATATTTGATGAAATAAAAGTCTGAATCATTTAAAAGGTTCAAATAATTCAGAGGTGAAACTAATTGGCAAAATATTAGAATTCTTTGATTGGATCAAGGAATAAATACTTGTGCAATAAGTTTCTAGATCATCTCAAATGGTTTTCTCATAATGGACGCCTCCTGATACACAATAATTGATTGATGTATCTAAAAGGAAAAATTATACCTTATTGGACATGGTGCGGTCCATAATGATTTTTATCGACATTCCAGTATCTTTATAGAGTAATGACTTAGAAATGTCTGCATATCTACGAAAAGGTAACCTCAAAATTCAGCCTCAAGACTCTATAAGAGTTATGGACGTGGATGATTCCTAATCTTAAGTATGTTAAGATAATGGGTTGTCCACCTTGTATGAAAAGGTTTCAAAAGGATAAGCTTGGGACAAGATTTTACAAGTGCAGATTTGTGGGACATCCTAAAGTAAGTTTAGGGTAAATATTCTATAATCCTACTTAGTAAAAGGTGTTTATTGTTAGGTTTGTGAGATTCATAAACGCAATTAAATTGCATAAAATAGCGAAAGCACGATAAAATCAGATTTAAAAAATTTCATAAACCAATTACCCGGATCATCGTTTATGCATGTTATTAATTAAAATGAAGAATAAGAAGTTATGGAATCATACCCTTGTAAATTCGAGATTCCATAGGTATGAGTTCAACTCCTAGTTCTTTGCGTTCTCCTTGAATCTCCGGGATTAATTCTATGACCCCCCCAAATTCAAACACTCATATCTCGAATTTGTTTCATCATGTGCTAATTCTAATATCATACTAAAATAAACAACGGAATAATAGAATAATTTACATTGATATAATATAAATATTAACGTCCCAAGATCCCGTGACCGTTACTACAATATTCCAGTAACTATAAACTTAATCATGACTTAAACATAATTTGATCATCCTTTAATACAACATTATAAGCATAATAATAATAATAATAATAATAATAATAATAATAATAATAATAATAATAATAACGATAATAATAATAATTCTACACTTAAAGGACTAAACTATTACGTAGCCTTGCCCTTTCCTTTGTCCTTTCCTGAAGTACCGCTTTGCTCTGCCTTAACTGTAATATTTTTAGGAAAGCAAGAATGAGCAACAAGTTTGCCCAGCAAGTAATATAGCAATAAGAATAAACAGTTATAACGTTTGAATCTCAAAGATATAACAGTAGATGATAGTTCAAGAATACAAAAAGTATCAATGGTTCTCAATAAGTGTAGCTATATACTGAAGGATATCATCAAGACTCAACAGTTCAATCATTTCAAAGTTCAATAAGAATGAACACTGAGTTGTCACTAGGGACTAAGAACTCTTGCTAGAATTAACAGTATTATACTGTAATTCCAATATAAACGAGTAAAACAGGTGATCAACCTAAAGTACCATACGTTGTGCATAACATTTAAACATACTAGTATGTGCGCACATCGGTTTCCCGACAATTATATAATTTCCCCTTCAATGAGGGTTGTTCATCTAAGTAGATTTACGAGAGTCCGCACCAAGTCATTTGGTTTGGATAACTTTCTAACACATGATAATAGTCTAGCCAAATCAAAGCCTTAGACAACTTTTATAATACATTTAAGAACGATAAGTTCAATACTTGGAACAACATCAAGGTATAAAAATGATTTTCCGAATAGTAATAGATATTTGCTCGATATAAATATGGTTGATATGGCAACAATTCAGATTATACATTGATATACAATGTAAAAATTAGGGAACTTGCAGAAATGTAGGAAGTTTAACGTGAGAGACTTGCCTTTAGCGTTGATTATCACTTATACCATAAAATCACCTCAATGAACTATATTATCCTATTTATGTACGTATTGGTATTCATTAGTCACACACACTTTGACATATATATCAACATACATTTATCACACATATTTCTACCCATGTATACATACACATTGTTCTTACTTTTGAAAATCTTAGAAACATTTTAGAATTTTGAGTCCCTTATACTCATCTCATACGTGAAATATTACTTAAGTTACGCATTCTAGCTTAAGTCATCTCACACATACAAGTTAAGGAACTTTTAAGCTAGGTTTGGTCCCTTTTTTATTTACTGTCATCAATTGTTAAGTTTTATTCATAAATTCCCATCTTACAAAGCTAACAGAACTCATTATCAACTACTAACCATAACATTTATTAAACCACACATCATTGCCAAATAACCTTTTTCTACGCATGCTTGCATGTATTAGATTTATTTACACGTAGTTAGTATAGCTATCTACTTAGAAACTCTTTTAGTTCATGTATGCGTAGTTTATAACGTGTCTAGCTGGATGTGCGAACATGTCAGATATCTCTAGAGGCATAAGGTATCCTATTATAATTGTTCAAAAGTTCACAATACGATTCGTAGAGTTTTCAACTCAATTGGTTTTCAAATCTTAAAATCTCATGATAACAAGCTAAGCATATAAGGTACATTGAATTCACATTTCATACCCATTTATAAAACTAACTAATGTCGACGTCGGGATTTTTATTTGTCCCTTTCTATTCATATTTTTTGGTGTTCTCATATTAGGTCAGATTTGTTTGAAAAAATAAGTTTGAAAAGGTTCGACATGTATATGTCAACGATTGGACTGTAAAAGTCACCAGTTGGTATTTTTAAATGGTTGCACCAACTCAACCGAGAAATGGTTTGCACAATGACCTAGTGATGTGATACTGCTTAACTAGTCTGTGAAACCGAGATTCGTTAGGGTCCGGGGGATTGATTAAGTGGAGGGAAGGTGTTAGGCACCCCCCAACTTTTGTGGTGACACGTTTAACGCCACTTTTCAATTTAAACTTTTATCTGAATGTGTGTGTGTGTAGGTTAATGTGCAATTATCTGGAAGTATTGCTATGCCTCATTTGCATCTATATACAAAGGGTTTGAATTTTGTATAAAAGTTTAATTTTAACGAGATATGGCAGTGTTGTTTTGTAAAATAGGTTTTTCAAACCTTTGTGCTCAATAGTAATTGAGGCCTTTGATACTTCCATTTTATTATGAGTTTGACTTGGTTGCTTTTGTTATTTTTGAGATGCGAAGCATCTTCGAGAAAATAAGATACATAGCAGTGCCAAACTCCTTGTGGGCATTAAAGCCATCTAAGGAAATTCAGACACCATGAATAATTTACAAGCTGGTAACAGCTGAAAATGTCCATCACGGGAATCGAATCTAGATTCAGGAACTGAATCTGTGATCACATGATTCGTAGGCTCACATGATGAAGCGATATATGTAAAAAGCTATAAACAGTTATATATATATATACTTGAATCTTGATCGAGCCTGGATATACACATCCGGTTATATATAAAAGTAGTAAACACACTGGATGTGTATATCCAGGCTCAGTCGAATGCTCGAATTTGATAATATATATATATATATATAAAAGCAATAAAAGCCACAGACCGACGGTCCGGGCATACGCACACAACACGATTCTCAACGTGAATAACTATGTGTGAATGAAAGTGGAGAAAGGCTTTAAGAAATCTGAGATGTCTTACAGTGGGTTACCGAGAAGACTTCAGATGACTTCAAATGAATGAATACTCAGTTTCCACCAGTAAAATATAGCAAAACACAAGTTCACAGGTGTTTGGAAAGAGAAAGCACTCAGTTTAAAGTGTGTACAAAGCAAAATTGGCAGGGCTTCCTCGCCTTTTCTGTCTTGAAAATGGCCACCCCAAGCTCTGTATTTATAGAGGGTGGAGCCATAAGTGTACCTGCGGCAGTTGCAGGTCCACCTATGGCTACCCGGAGTGTCTCGGGCTCCGTGGAATCTATCGTCTCGAAGTACATGCACTCGTGCAACGTGTTGTCCGCTTGAACCTTCATAACTTTCAATCTGGGCATTCGATTGAGGCGTATAATACCTTTTCGGAAGGCTATTATCGAGAGCTACACAATGACATGGGATAAGAAGTTGTATGAAGCTGGGAAGATGGGTCCATGACCATATTTTTAGGTCTTTAAATTCTATCCAGTGTGCTGTCTTGTGTAGTAGTCACTCGAGATTTTGAGCTATGGTTCTTATAGGACACTTCTATGTAGAATGTAGGTTGAAATGTTGTTGAGATGACATGAATGCGCGATCGAGGTGGCAAAATGATGATTTTGCCCCTCACCGGGGTTATCTCCGATTCTGGGTTGATTCAGCAATCATTGCTCAGGGTTATCTCTAAGATTGGGTTACTGTAGGTACTGAAGGTCCTTAGGGTTGTCTCTAAGGTGTGCCTAACCTCCCAGGGTTGTCTTCGAAGTTAGAACTGAGTGCCTTGGGGTTATCTCCGAGGTTGAAGTTGACTTCTTAGCGTTGAAATTAGCTTTTTTAGGGTTATCTCCCAAACTGCAACTGCATTCCTCGGGGTTGTCTCCGAGGTTGGAACTGAAACTCCCAGGGTTGTTTCTGGGACTAAAACTGAGTATCTCGGGGTTGTCTCCGAGATGGAAAAACTGAGTATCCCAGGGTTCTCTCCGGGATTGAGCTGATTTGACTTCCAGGGTTATCTCTGGAAAACGATTCTGCCCTCCTACAAGGTTAGTAATAGGAATGCAAAAATTTTTTAGTGTCTACAGATGCCCCTCTTTATCATATTCATGCAATATAATGGCATGGATAGGATAAAGAATATTAGACACTTGAAATGTGAAAAAATAATCATGATGCAGTGTAATGCAGTATGATGCAAATGTATGATGAATATGGTTTGTTGGACCGTTTTCCAATGGAATGTGATGACTATTTGCTCCCACGACTTCTGATGGGGACTGGAGTTATAACTAATGACCTTGACGAACTGCTTGGATGTGTACTTCAAAGCTCTCAGGAACTTCCAGTATGTTGACATTGGGGTTATCACCAAAGTCCTTCATCTTTGGTATAGCTTTCCCACTAAGGATATACCTCTTATGTAAGAGAGACTCGTGGGGATTTATGCTCTATCTGATGAATACTGGTATAACATATTCCATCATCGGTCCTCCCCGACGAGGTTAGTTTTCCCTAGTTCGTATCGCCAGGTCCTTCCAGTGTTCTGTCGGAGTTACTGCCAACAGTTGGGTTGTCAGGGTTGCCTGACCTTCGTTGAAATGTACTTCAATAGATACCATCACCAGATTGTCTTTGATGCTTCGTTGGATTTAGTTGCCAATGGCTGAATGATGTCAAGGTTTCTTGACCCTCGTTGAAATCTTGTTCAACGACTGAGATCATCGGATGACTTCTGATGCTTCCCTGGATTTACTTGCCAACGATTGAAATAACGTCAAGGTTGCTTGACCTTCATTGAAATGTGCTTCAACGGCTGACGTCATCGAATTATCACCGATGCTTTGTTGGATTTACTTGCCAATGACTGAATAATATCATGGTTGCTTGACCTTCGCTGAAATGTGCTTCAATGGCTGATATCATTGGATGGTTTCTTATGCTTCGCTAGATTTATGTACATACGGCTAAATAACATCATGGTTGCTTGACCTTCACTGAAATGTGCTTCAACGGCTGATATCATCGGATGGTTTCCGATGCTTCACTGGATTTACGTCCAACAGCTGAAATTGTATGAAATCCCTTCCGGGGATAGGTTTTTGGAGTTACGACCCCAACCTGCCGGCATCGAACCCTTGTGAGGTATTGTCGAGTGTAGTTTACAATAGCTGTGATCATTAATGTTGTGAACCCTGTGTCTGGGTGAATACTAATGAGTGATATGTAGACCTACAGTTTGGTCTTTGAAAATCAGGATTTCAGGCCTTTCCGCTCAATCGCGTAGAGTCTTTTTTCCTGATTTGACTTTTTCAACTTGTGAGACCTCCTTTGCAACTCAAATTAGACCGAGCCAGTACCTAGGAGAGCTAGAGGTACACCTGCGGCCGCCACAGGTACACCTGCGGCCATCCATGGGTCGTACTTGTAGGCTATTTCCCTTTCACAAGTCATTTTCAAGTCGTGCAACACAGAGAATCCAAGAGTTTTTCTTCAAAGTTGTTAAGTTTGGGCCGCTTTCTGCAAAATCCATCACCGTACAAGTGTTCCACACTATCCTGGTAACGTATGCATGTCCTCTTTTCTAGTTTTTATCCGTTGGAAAATGAGTTATCACATGAAATGCTTCTAAACACATAGTAGTGAATATGCATGCTCATATGACTTGATAAAAAATATTCAACATAGTAAATGTTAGTATTTAACCATGCTGAACATAATGATGTGAAAAAATTTGATTTTTGAAACAGTCAAATTGGCACCTTTTTTCTGCTATTTCTTATCCTATTTGAGGATAAATGAGCAAAGGTTGTAAAGTAAAGTAATCTTGGTAATTAGGCTACCCTTATAGATTTATGACTTTGAAATTTTTATGCATATAGGATGTTTATGACTGTGAGTTGGTGTGCTACTGAATGGCCACCTAGTCATGCCTACGTGCATGTAGATAGTCCTTTTTACAAAGGAGACTCTGACAAAAAAAATTCATGAACCTAGGCATTGGATAGACATGCATTTTTAACTCTACTGTAGGCTTATTAAAGTAATGTATGCATGCATCTAGTCATAAAATGCACTTGAAAAGCTCCAGGTTAGAAATTACCACACCCTTTTTGAGGTGATTTGGAGACTTGTGTCCAGATATATAGATCCGGATTAGCCGAGTAGTTCCCGCAGGACCACTTCAGGTGTGAGGAGGAGGGCTTCAGATGTGCCTTGACCTCGTTCAGTCAGACAGCCTCGTCGGTTGGTGGAGGCGGTGATTCGTCCTATCTGAGTTGATGTACCAGATGTTGAGGACGAGGAGGAGGATGTACTGGTTGCGGCTCTCGCTCTTGCTGCTCACGCTCCCCACAAGGATCTTCCAGGAATTAATGTGATGATTCCAGAGCTTCTGGATGATTTGAGTCGCCACCCCTCGGTCTACTTACAGGCAAACGAGGTAAAAGCTGGATTTGATCTTCCTTTTTCCTATTGATAAGGAGCCAGGATTCTGATGTTGATTTGCTTTTGTGATGTAGGTTCCCAGCTTTATGCAGCCTCGAGGGATCTGGTTCAGTATACACTTTCTGTATTAGGCTCTTTATCCAGAGTATAGAGAGATTATGCATGGTTGGGGCTTTGAGGCGTTCTTTTCCATCCTCCCCCGTCGTTGTCCCTGAGGTTATCTCAGGGAGTTGTTTGAGCGCTGGTTTCACCAGACTCAATCTCTCCATCTGCTTGACTGTGAGTTGATGATGACACCGATGGATTGGAGGTTTATCACCGGTATGGAGTTTGGAAGGGCGCCAATACCTTATATGGTGAACATTACCCCGACTACAGTTATATCCTTGCTAGGAGTCCCGACAGAATCGCTCAAGGGCAGGACAGTCTGCACTGGTCCTTTGAGGGTAGATGCTATGAACGGGGCATTGAGTGAGCCCATACCCGCTGATGTGAGAGTCAGGGATTTCATTCTTCAGCGATTATTCCTGGTCATTCTCAGGGGTTTCTTCATAGCGGATAACTCTTCCATGGTGTCATTCTCTTTGGTTAGCGCCACACGAGAGGTGGACCGTATTGGAGAGTATGATTGGGGCTCCTACACCTTTGCCTATTTCCTCAGGGGAATGCGCGCATTCGCAGGGCTTGACAGAGACTTGGTTAGGATTTTACCCATTTTTGCTGGTGAGTGTTTCTATTTTAATTTCCCATGTACGAGTTAAGAGTGTTGACTGACCGCAGATGTTTGCCTTGGCAGTTTTGGGCCTATGAGAGGCTTGTATGCTTGTGTCCCATTAACGTGTTAGGTCCATATACCTATCCATGAGGACGGCGATGGCATCACTCCACGTTGGCGGGGGTTCCTATAGCTGAAGGTTTCACCCATTGTCACTTACAGTTGGAGCTATTGACAGCCAATGTCATCACTTGGGTTCCCTATTCTGGGGACCATTTAATAGTTGACTTTTAGGATGGATACCCGACTGGTGTCGAGTATGTGATATCCACCCATCGGATTCCTCTCTTCACAGATGGAGGATGAGAGCTCTATTTGGGAGAGCACGCTATCAGGAGTATTACAGGAGAGATTCATGTACCGATCATACCTCCTTCCAGGCATTATTGGCCTGTGTCGCAGTTGCCTGTCAGTGATATCCCATTGATGGGAGTTGACGACTTTATGTTGTCAGAGGGTCCGTTTACTCAGGAGGTATTCTACCACTGGTGGTCCCCTCGTACCATCAAAGCTCAGACCTGCGCCACTCAGTTCATGGGGGATATGGTTCTTGGATCCGTGTTGATAACAGATTGGATGGCCTACGTTAGAGATCCTACTCATTTAACGCAGATTGACAGCTTGACCCGGCAGTTGGATCGTGCACATTTTTTCATTTGGCACTTGGGCATAGATCCTTCAAAGGCAGATACTTTTGATCCTTCCAGCTCTAGGGCTGGCCCTTCAGGTGACCCATATGGTTTTGTCAGTGCAGATCCTCTATTGTATAGGCCTGACATCCCTCTTGGCGGAGATCTAGTGACTCAGGAGGAGTTACATCAGACGGTCAAGATAGATGATGTAAACATCAACACCATTGACTTCTTCTAATGTATTTCTCGCTATATCTTTTGATAAGCCTCTGTTAGATACTGGGTGGCTATGCCCCATTCTCGTTATATCTTTTGATAGTCCTCTGTTAGTTGTTGGGTGTCTGTGCCCCATTTCCCTATATTTTCAGCTGTACACAGAGATGATGTATTAGATGATGATGTACTTAGGAATGTATGTATGCTGTTTTCCATTCCCTACATCATATTGCCATTTATTATTTATAATGCTTGTATTATGTTATGCATATGTATGTCCAGAGATATTCAGCATTGACCCCTGGATGGTCATATGATACGACCCACACAGATGTCTTCCTCGACAATTAGCCGCATTGATCATACCCCACCAGTATTGGTTGCCTCATATTTGAGATCATGGTATGATAGTTTGTCACCTCCAGTCGGGTAACTGTAGATCATCTATTGTAGCACTCCATGACCCTCTTATTGTTCCAGGTTCCTATGGGTTTTGTAGAGGGCATGCTATAGAATTGGGTACCAGACAAGCAGGTGTTCCGGTTTGAGACCCATGAGTTGACTCCCACCTTAGAGGAGTATGATCGGTTGATATCTTTGCCACTGGACAGGCCTTACGCTCGGATGGCTATCGACGATATGAGCCGGCAGTTCATGACCCTCACCGAGTTGAGGCACAGAGTAGTCCAGGATGAGATCACATCCGGCCATTGTTGATCGATTTCGCAATCAATGAATACGTGCAAGTATACACGGTCAACAAGTAATAAAGTGAAAGTAGAGTATCGTTCCCACGAGGAATTATTTAATAAAAATTACCAATTACTAACTCTTAACCAAATCTAATTTTATTTAAACAATCTCAAATAGTGATTTTTCTAATTAATAAAACTAAATTAATCAATTAAAACTAGGTTACTTTATAAATGAATTCAAATAAATAAAGGCTAAGACTCCAATATCCCCAATTATGAACTATAAACCAATTATCCAATTATCCCAATTATTATGTCTCTTTTGAATTGTTAACAGAATTCTCAAATGCCAAAAGCCCTCTCTCGAGTGATCAATTGCCTTCTATTTAACCCAGATTAATTTTGCTATATCTCTATGCAAAACAATTGAATTAAACTCACATAATCCCAATTCCTTATGTGTTACATGCGACAAATAGATATTCTCATTCTATTCACAAACCTAATTATTCACTGTGCAAATAACTAAGTCACATGTCACCATGCCCAGTTTTAACCCTAGAATTCCTTTCTCAATTCCTTCTAGAGTAACAAGGTAATTACTGATTAGATAATTAATCAATAAGCACAAAGCAAGATGAACAATTCACTTCAACATAAATAATTAGAATAAATTAAATAATCAATTCATAACCATAAAAAGTTCAATTGAAATCTTAATGAAAGAGTTAGTTCATAATTAATGAATTAAAATCAAGAATCCACAACTGAATAGACATTAAAAGATAAAAGTATGATAAGAGAAGAGAATAGAATCATTGTCGAAGAAATCGATGCTCCCCTCTTGCTCTTGCTCTTGATCTTCAATGGTCTCCAAGTTGCTTCAATCTCCAAAACTAATAAGAACTAGGGTTATGTTATAATCTAATATAGTGTTTAATCTCTAGTCTAATCTATGTAATCTCCCTTTATTTTATGCCTTACATCATGTATTTATAGGTTACAAGTTCAATTTTTAGTTTAGGAACAAACTCAATCCAATTTGGTGTCAAAAAGGTGTCAAAATTACCTAAAACGCGTCGTCGAAGCCGCACTCCAACCTCTTTCCCAAAGGTGCTGAAGACTGTTCACGATGTTGAGAATTGCCTTTATAGCGCCCGGCGCTAGAATTAAGTTTAAAATTAGCGCCCACAATTATTATAAGTTCTGACATTTTCAGCTCCGACGTCCTTTGAGAAAATGGCCATAACTTCTTCGTCCAAACTCTGATTTAGATGATTCAAGATGATCCGGAAAGAGAAAAAGTAGATCTACAACTTTCATTCTTTAAGATTTTCGAAATAAGGTCTGTAGAAATACCCAAATTGGCTCTGAAGTTTTTGCTATATAAATGGCAAGCCGATAACGCGAATCTAGCCACCCCGAACGTCGATCCATGTAACTTTTGTCCCAATTCCTATAAAACAACATAAAACATGCTTGAATAGACATAAACACTTAAAAACATCCTAAAAGACTTGAGAACAACAACAAATTAAGCTCGAATGTATCCAATTCATGTGTATAAAACTCACTCATCAGCCATGCAGTGTCCCAGCATTTTCTGATAGACAGATTTGGCCGTGCGGATAGTTATGCATAACACTCTGGGGATTTCACCACGTCTGAGGGTCAGTGGTGTGTTGCCAGAGTAGACGTACTCATGATGTGTGTAGTGGCTTATTTGTACATGCCATTATATATGGATCATCTTGACATCGATGTTATTATGGCAGTGAGAGCTCTCAGGGAGGGTCTTACCATTGTACCGATGATTGTGGCAGAGACATTGAGGTCAGCCATGTATTGCCACACCCATTCTGCATGGGTATTTATAAGCGACTCGGTCTTGCTGTATGTGTGGTTCATGTCACACTTGAGACCTATTGGCACCTTCCGACGGCATGAGTATTTCTTTTCCCATGAGATATCCATGTCTTACTCCTTTCAGCCAGCGAAGTGTAAAGACGCTGCATCCTGGTCGGTGTTCTTGGCAGGGATCGAAGATCCATTTTACATTTTGATATGCTCAAGGCTTAGTTCTCCCTACAGCTTCATTACTCATGCACATGGCATGGATTATCTCCCTCTGGCTGGTTTGGGGGGCATAACCACGTATTACCCACTAGCTGTATGGCACAGTTCAACCAGTTTCAGGATGTTCATCCTTTTGAGGGGGCATTGGGTCAGCATTTGTCTTCTCGGCATTTGTCAACAGAGGATAGATCTAGGGTGTATGCCTTTTGGGCTCAGCGTGAGAGGGCTGAGTTTTTTGTTAGCCATCCGGGCCGTTCTACAGTGTATTCTTCATGGATGGAGGAAGAGATTACATCGGTCAGGGTCGTATCCATCGTACCGGGGATTGATTTTGACAGTGGGGAGCCCATATAGGACGCTGATTCTCCCACTATGATTGCTACTATGACCCTACATTCGGAAGAGTATTTAGAGTAGAGTCTGCATCTGGCGACATATGAGAGAGATCAGTCTAGGGCCTTGATGTTGACGGCTCTTGCTGGGAGAGATGTCGCTCTATTGGAGAGAGATGATGCCTTAGCTCATAGAGATACCGCTATTACTGAGAGGGATGAGGCTAGATCATCTAGGGATGCATTGATTATTGAGGGGGATGGTGTTATATCTTCCTGGGATACCGCTATCAAAGATAGTACTATAGTGAGGTCTCATACTACTTATATCATTGTAGAGATGAGCACCTATATTGATCAGCATAGTGTCACCATGCAGTTGGTTGTGGATCTATTAGCTCGTGTTGATTACCTTGGGTAAGAGCTCACAACGTTACCCCCTTCTTTGGAGAGAGATGCTATGTTGGATCTGATAGCACGCATATCCACTGGATTGTAGATGGACTTATATTTTCCTGCACAGACTAGCTTAGCCATTTTTGTCATGTATAGTACCCATTGTATATATCAAATAGCATTATATATGGCAGGGAAATATATTTTGATTCACTTCTCTTTTAGTTATGCCTTGTTACTTGCTTGATATTTGCATGTTTCTCCAGGGCATGTGATCTTGATGTATTCTGAACTCCTCCTTGATGGACGAATATTGAGATGTCTCAGGATCTTTTAGAATGGATCGTTGATATGTGTGTATTCCCTACCCTTTGGTGTCTTGGGACTAGTTTATGTATGTGGTTATGGAAAGGAGTGTGGCTTTCCTCTCTGAGGTTGACCGCACCACAGATGGTCGTCGGTACTCCTTTATATGGGGGAGCCCAGGTAGGTCCATCTCTTATGGATTGGTGTTTCTCTTTGAGAATTCAACTGCAGCTTAGATGGTCGTCGGTTCTCCCATTGGTGTGGGAAAACCAAGTAATTCCATCCCTTTAGTTTAAGCCGATGAAGTATGGTGTGAAGGATGATCCCAGTACCGTTAACAAGTTTTTGTATTTTGGTAGGGGTAAGACCGAACCATGAATGGCTGCCTACATACTCCTATTGAAGAGGAGATCAGGTCTGCGTAGTTCGAACCTGGTGTAAAACGTTCAAAGTTATATGCGAAAAGGGTGTAGAGATTTTTTTTATGTTTTTTATGTGGTGAGACTGGACCATAAAAATGGCTTCCTACGTACTCCCGTGTATTAGGGAGATCAGGTCTGTGTAGTTCACCCCATGGACAGGATAGACTGCAGATGAAAAGTTTGATCCCATGTACATGACAAACTGAAGATGTGAAAAGTTTAATCGCTGGTGGGATAAAACTGAAGGTATGAAATATTTATCCCGAGTGGGACAAACTGAAGGTGTGAAAGGTTTTGAAAACTTAAGCTAAGTGAAGGATTTGATGATCCGGAACCAGGCTACTGGTTGGAAAGGTTTGTTTGTCCCTGATGGGGCAAACATATGTGAAAGAAAGTTATATATAGTGAAGGGTCTTGAAAACCTGAACTGACTGGGGATCTGGTGATCCAAAACCAGGATGTTAGCATGATGGTGACTTCAGACATAGTACCGTTTCACGGTGTTCGAGTTAATGAGTTGCGGAAATTCATCGCCATCCATCTCCCATAATCTGAGATCTCCTCCTATCAATACCTCGACAACAAACGGGCCTTCCTAGTTTGGGGCGAATTTTCCTTTGGATTGATCTTGGTTGTCAAGAATTTTCTTTAAGACCAAGTCATTCTCTTTGAATTGCCGTAGCCGGACTTTTCTATTATAGGATCTCGCGATCCTCTATTGATATAACCAACCATGAAAGATGGTAGCGGCTCGTCTTTCGTCTATTAGAGACAATTAGTGATACCTATCTTGTAACCAGTCTTCATCCAGCTGAGCATCTATCAACACTTTGAGGGATTCCATTTCCACTTCTACGGGGAGCACTGCTTCCATTCCATAGGTTATTAAGTAGGGGGTTGCCCCAGTGGAAGTGCGCATTGATGTTCTGTAGGCTAATAGAGTCAGAGGCAACAAGTCAGGCCATCCTTTGTGATTGGTGGACATCTTTTGCATGATCTTTTTGATATTCTAATTAGCCGCTTCAATAACACCATTCATCTTTGGACGATAGAAGATGGAGTTGAGATATTTGATGTGGAATTTACTGCATAACTCCTCCATCAGTTGATGGTTGAGGTTTTTGGCGTTGTATGACACAATCACCTCTGGTTGTCCATATCGACAAATGACATTGTTTCTGATGAAACCAATGATAACTTCTTTAGTAACCCTGAGGAAGGAGGCTGCTTCTACCCACTTGGTGAAGTAGTCGATCATGGTGAAGATAAACCGATGTCCAATACTGGCTCTGGGCTCGATCACGTCCATTCCCCACATTGAGAAGGGCCAGGGCGAACTCATATTATGGAGCTCCCTTGGAGGGGCGTGGATAGTATTCCCATGGATTTGGCATTGATAACATCACTTGACGTGATCATCACAGTCAGCCTTGAGAGAGAGCCAGTAATGCCCTGTTCTTAGGATTTTCTTGACAAGTAGAGGGCCTCTCATGTGTGGGCCACATACTCCACCATGTATTTCATCCATGAGCCTCTGAGCTTGGTCTTTGTCTAGACATTTGAGGAGACCTAGTCCTGCATCTCTTTTATAGAGTGCGTCTCCGCTCAGGTAGAATTGCATAGCCATTCGATGGATCTGCTTTCTTTTAGTAGGACTCACCTCAGGGGTATAGATCCATCTCGTAGATACTCCTTGATATGCTGATACCAAGGGTATTGGATGGGAGGTAGCTCATCCAATACTTCTCCAATGTAATTCTCATAGGCTGGAGCCTTTTGCAGGCAAATGTGATGTTTGGCATGTCTTCCTTGTCAAGTATGTTGATCAAGGAGGCCAAAGTTTCCTATTCTGAGGAATATGGAGGAAGGATATTTCTTCAAACTCCGAAGCCATCAGTATAACCTGTCGATGGTAAGGAAGTAACTGTAACTCTTTGGTGTGATAGATCCTCGTGGTTTGTCTGATTACCAATTCGGAATCTCCAAAGACAGTTAATCGTCTGATGCCCATAGATTGCGCAAGTTTCAATCCCATGATGCAACCTTCATACTCAGCTGTGTTGTTGGTACTGACAAATTCCAATTTGACAGCGACGGGATACTGCTCCCCCGTAATGGATACTAGAACTGCTTCAGCCCCATAACCTTCTATGTTTACAGCTCCATCAAAATATATCTTCCATGATTGGTATGTATCATCTTGACGGTGTAGCTGAACTGTCATTATCCCTTCCCCTAAAGGTGTGGTGGCCAGTTGATCCGCAATTCTTTGACCTTTGACAGACTTTTGAGTCACGTAGACTTTGTTAAATTGCTGTAGGATTAACAGCCATCTGGACAGTCGACAGTTTAACATGGGTTTGCTGAACACGTACTTGAGAGGATCCACGCGGGATATGAGATGGGTTGTGTGACCATGGAGGTAATGCTGTAACCTCTTGGAAGCCCTGCTAAAGCACAACAAGTTTTCTCAATCAGAGTGTACTTATGTTCACTGCTGCTGAATCTTTTGTTAAGGTAATAGATAGCTCATTCCTGGCCTCTATCATCTTTCTATCCCAGCATGCAGCCCATGGCGTTGTCATTGATTGACAAGTACATGAACAAGGGAACACCATCCCTAGGAGGTACCAAAATAGGAGCTTTTACTAGCTGCTCTTTGATTGTAAGGAAGGCTTTCTAACACTCATCATTCCATTTCATGGAGGAGTTATTCCTTAGCAACTTGAAGATAGGCTCACAGGTTGCTGTGAGTTGGGAAATGAATCGCCTGATGAAGTTGATTCATCCCAAAAATCCTCGTATTTCCTTCTTTGTCTGAGGTATGGGCATTTCCGTGATGGCCTGGATTTTTGTGGGATCCAGCTCAATCCCCTTTGTGGCTGACTAGGAATCTTGGCAACTTGCCTGATTTCATGCCAAAGGCGCATTTGGCTGGATTCAACTTCAAGTTATACTTACGCAACCTGTTGAAGAGCTTTTTGAGATGATCTAGGTGGTCTTCCTCCCTTCGGGACTTGACAATGATGTCATCCACATAGATTTCTATCTCTTTGTGCATTAGATCGTGAAAAAGAGCCATCATGGCTAGCTGGTAGGTAGCTCCGACATTGATGAGGTCGAACGACAATCGTCTGTAGCAAAAGGTTCCCCAAGGAGTGATGAATGCTGTTTTCTCACGATCCTCTTCAGCAACCATGATTTGATGGTACCCCAAAAAGAAATTAGTGAAGGAGTACATATCAACTGAGATGTATTATCAATGAGTATATGGATGAATGGCACGGGAAAGCTATCTTTGAGGCAAGCTTTATTTAGATCCCTGTAATCCATGCAAACTCACACCTTTCCTTCTGGTTTAGGCACGTGGACTATGTTGGATAGCCACTCCGGGTATGTTGACACCATGATGATGCTGGCTTGAAATTATTTCATAATTTCTTCTTTAACATTTAAACTCCACTCAGGTTTTAATCGCATGAACTTCTGTTTGACTAGCTTGAATCCCTTTTTGACGGGGAGGCGATGAATGATGATGTTAGTAGACAAACCGACCATGTCTTCATGAGACCATGCAAACACATCCTAGAATTCGGTCAATAGAGTAACCATGTCATTCCTTTGGTTTGGAGTAAGGTCCGTACCAATCTGGATTTATTTGGGTTTTTTGAGGTTTCGAGGTTAAAAGAGGTGGTTTGATCAAGATTTGGCTTAGGTTTGTCTTCGACTCATTCATTGATCTCCTGAGGTATCTCATAGTCCTCTTGTATTTCCATCAAGTTTGAGTCCAACTTTACATCAAAGTTACCGTCCTTGTGGCGAATAGGCACCTCATCAGCCAGTTTTGCACATCTAACTTTAGAGTCCTAAAACAAAATGCTTTCACTTAATATATGAAACTGTTCAATCATACAAAGTGTTAGCATGAAATGACAAAAGCAACTGCTAATACTGTACATCAAAAGTAAGCAATTATTGTTATCTACAGGGAAGAGGGAGTTTCTGCCCTTTTTACCCTTGTCGGCAAATGCAAGGAGTGCTGCTCCAATTGCCAAGGGTGAAGTCCTGGTGGACAGAAGTGATGAAGGGGCGGTTGTGGTCCTTCTTCTCCTGAATGATGACCATGATGTCTGGACAATCATCATTAGGAATGTCTCTGTTTATACCCTCCGTATGGACTATGATGCGCATGTTTGACAGATGTTTATATATCTCTTCTTTGTGCCTTCGACTCCTTTCTTCCACCTCCAGGTCTGGAATCAAGACTTCCTTTCCTTTGATCGGTATCGGCTTAGGAAACAACATAGCTACCACATGGGTAGGAACCTTTAATGAAGTCTGTACAGGCTCATCATCTGTAGGTTTAGGCAATCACCGTGTGACTGAAGATGAAGGGACCTGTTTGTGCTTGTGAGGATTCCTGTGAGTGGACCCAGGAGAATAGCCTAGCCCGGCTGTCCCTGTTTGACTAGGAATTTGAATTGGGTGCTTGATGCCCTGATTATCCTTTCTTAACCCTTGTATAGGTTGAAAACCCAAAGATATCATCTCTTGACTTTCCAACATTACCTCAGCAGAAACTCTGGGTTTCAGAGGTGGTGTCCCAATGGGTTGATAGTGAGTGTTGCTCACCTCAAGGGCCTGGAAGCTAACAGGCTCAACTTTTGCATTGAAACTGATGAGTGATATGTCACCTTGTACAGACATTACGTTTCAAAGATTAATGGTGACTAGGCTCATCATTAATGATGTATTTGAGCTGCTAATGAAGGGTGGAAGGGACGACTCTAACCATATGAATCCACGGTCTTCCCAAAATTAGGCTGTATCCTATAGCTATTTTGAGCACATGAAAGGATATGCAAAATGTATGTGGACCAATCTCCACAGGTAGTTCAATCTCTCCGACAGGATTTCGTCGGTATCCATCAAAAGCTTTGATAATTGTATGGTTGCTTCGGATCCTGTTGAGATTGATGTTCATTTTCTCCAAAGTGGCGTAAGGGTAGGTGTTTAAGGATGATCCCCCCATCTATAAGAACTCCTCCCACCATGTATCCGGAGGACATAACCGCTATGTGCAATGGTTTGCAGTGACCCATCCCTTCGGGAGGTATGTCATCATTGGTGAAGGATATCTCATTACTGTTGAAGATGTGATCAACCAGATGATGCAACTCTTCAACATTCACTATTTTTGGTAAGTGGGCTTCTTCTAAAACTCTCAGTAAGACCTTCATATAATCTTCTGAAGAGAAAACGAAGTCCAGTATAGAAATCTATTGTGGAGCTTTTTTCAAGCTTAAAACTACCTTGGCTTCATTGTGTCCCATAGTACAGAGGAATTCTTCAATCTTCTCCATGGGAACTTTCCCCTTTAACTTGATGGTAGGCTTTATCACTCATTGGGGAAGGTACAATGGATTTTTTTTCAACACTAGAGCAGTACATTTTATTGGATGTGGATCCTTCAGCCTCTCCATAATTCCATGGCACTTTCTTGAGGCTGACGATAGGATATTGTGGCCTGAATGGTAATATGATAAATTCAATTAACACCTTTCTTGAGGCTGACAATAGGATTTTTAAAAGGATTTTCAACACCTTTGAGTTGAATTGATTGTATTATTTTACAAAAATGGTGAGGACTACTAAACAACTCTCTCTAGAACCTTCATTCCATACCCCGACTAGTACTCGCTACATTCTCGCCTCCTGAGAAGAAAAATGGAACAACAAGGAAAAGGGTGAGCTCAACTAGCCCAGTAAAGAATATTATGACTAAGATAATATACAACAAATTATCGTTAGTCTCCAACAGGAAAAAAATCTAATAGAATACAATAGACAACCGGTTTTAAATCAACAACTGCAGTGAAAAACAACAATTCATTAGAAGAGTTAAGTAGAGAATGAAAACCGTAATTGACCCCAAAATAGGTCCATTCCATCCAACCCATTCTCGAGTCGCCAAATATATGGTGTACGAAAACAACTACAACTTTATTACAACAATTGTCGTGCAAAATACAACAACACATATCTTTGTGAGTTTGGATACAAATATATACCAATCAGTAGCACGTCACAATGACACCTTACATAAAGGTATAGTCAAAAAAGCTGCTTTTAGAAATTAGAATCTTTGGGAAGTGCTCAAGAAACCTTCGTACATGGGAGGCCATGCTTTTAGGTTATGGTAGATATCATATGGCCACGTGAGTTATCCTTGGTTGACCAATAGACCCCAAAGAAAAAACGAGAAGATTACTATCATATTCTTCCCAATGGTGAGTCTTCTCTTGACATATCATTATCTCCACTGTCTCTAATTGGGTATTATACTCCAAACAAACACCAAGATTATATAGGTAGTGCTTGTAAATATACTCGAGAAGTGGATGAGCACAACCATGTCTTATGATAACACGAGGTTGTATGTCATTAGACATCTTGTATGATAGTGACAAAACACCCTTCCAAAGTTGGGTTCGCCTCACCCTATTTAATTCACCAAAATAACTATTAAATGATGTATAAAATACAACACACTAAAGCCCTCAATAAAATTATTTTCATACTCTTTAGGGAGAACCTCAACAACTATAGACCACCGCTCTATTCCTTGTTATCCCCGCTCAACCCAAATACACTTTTATTACACGAAGGAATTGTGAAACAAAAGGGTGAGCACAACTAGCTCAAGAAAGAATATTATGACTAAAGATAAATAAATTATCAATAGTCTTCATCGATAATAAATCGAGAGATTTAGAACATATGGTAGATGATAAAACTTTTCAACCATAGTTGCGTGAATGAGCAATCCATTAGAAGAGTCAAATAGACTATAAAGTCTATTGTCTTCTCCATGTTAAAAATCCACCAACCATGTTTTATCCCTGTAACATCAATCAACAATTCCTGTCCACAATCACGTGTATAACTCATAATCGTAATTGTAGTTCTAAATTCCTTTCCTCATCCAAGACAAAGATAATTTTCATCACTTGTCTTTACCTGAAACATCAAAGATCATGGTTATACCAAATCACAGCCTCATCGCTCATAATCATACTAATAAATTCATCTTTGCACCACGGGCCAAAGATATTCATCAACAGTTCATCTTTACACTACAGGCTAAAGATATTCAACAACAGGTCATCTTTGCATTACGAGCCAAAGATATTCATCAATAATTCATCTTTGCACTACAGGCTAAGATATTCATTAACAAGCCATCTTTGCACTACGAGCCAAAGACATTAATATCTCAAAGAAATATATAATCATTTCAGAATTTATATAAACAATAATTATAACCATGTTGATCAATTCACCTTTGCACCAAAGTTAAAGATATTCAATTGTAAATTCAATGGCCATGATCATACCAGTTAACAATTCAACTTTGCACTACTGGCCAAAGAGAACTCATAGTCACGATCATACCAATAATCTACCCATCTTTACACTCAAGTGAAAGAGAAATTCAACATCAGGGTTATAAAAATGTTATATATGATAATAAAAACAATATGATCAACAACTGCATTTATTTTCAAGAGCAACAATCATAAATCAACGATAATTTGGTCAGAAAAAGAAACCAATTTTTTTTCGTGAATAGTACCCGTGAATAGTAACTTCGTGAATAGTAACTCATGAATAAGTAACTCGTGAATAGTAACTTATGAATAAGAACTCGTGAATAGTAGTTTCGTGTTCGTACATAAGACCAGATCGTCGTAAATAATGTCATATACGTAAATAATGCCACATACATAAATAGTCTTGCCAGATCACGTGAATAATACCGTATACATGAATAGTACCATATCGTGAATAGTAACTCAAACACCAAAAGATAGAAATTCCATAAAAAAAACATTTTCACGCTTCATGAATAGTACTTGTGAATAGTAACTTGTGAATAGTAACTCGTGAATAGTAACTCGTGAATAGTAACTCATGAATAAGAACCCTAAAAAAAAGTTCCAAATTTGATAAAAACTTCAAATCAACATTTCAAAGATAATGATATTGAAGAAATAATATCATTACTGAAAAAATAATATCCCTTACTATCCCTTACCTCAAAGAATCGAAGATTTCTAAGGAAAGGTCGGAATGATCTTTGAATGAAACTTATCTTGAACAAGAACTCACCAAGTATCTAAATACTCACAAAATACACTCGATAATCTAGAGAGAAAAGAGAAAACTTATGAATTACGGTGTGATTTTCAATTCTAACTTAGCCTCTATATTTATAGGAAAATGTTAGCCCGCCAAGCGAGACTTGACTGCTACACGATGGCTTTACACATTACTATTACACCCACCAAAAATCAGCCATCTTCCCCAACAACCAAAAGTGGGGCCCACCCATTTCTAGAATTTTCCACCAAAATCATTTATAAACCTAATTTTCAATCATTCACCTCTTAAAATTCATAATAAATTATACGCTCATTTTAAACGGTTCAAAATTTGTGGACATATACTCAACTTATATATGTATAACATATCCAAAAATTACAACGATCCAACGGTCGGATCAAAATTTATAACTCACGCAATATAGTCAAGAACACCGATTTTTTTTCGGACTATTAGTCCTTCTGACCGATTTCATTCAAAATTTCACCACGAAATATCTACAAAGAATTTTTGGGTGATTCAAATTTCTGATTAGCTTACTTCTAGGGCTTTCTTTTGATATATGGCTCATCTCTTAACTCATTATACACAAAGAGTTATGGATTTTACAAAATCAAGTAATAAACTAATTTTTCTAAAAATCCCATATTTTGTTCTCCATTTCGACAAATCTTGATAAAACACCTCATCATTAATTCCTTCACTTATAAATACATAAATAAATCCATCATTTATATCCACATCAAATAAATATTTTCTTATCATATAAATCAATAATTAATTATTTCCAAATAATATTACGTAATCACAATTATGACAACCAGCGGTTCGAGGAAAGAGGGCTTTCAATAAGGATCTCTCTCTACTTGGCGCCGCAATTTAAGTGACCAAACCGAACTTTCTAGACATTGCCAATAATGCTTATCTAATAATATTATTCAAATAATATGAATTATTGATCCGATAATGGAGATATCAGTGCGTTGACAATTATTGAACAACAATAATATAAAATATCAACGCATCAATTATTGAATTAATAAAATAAAATATTTGAGCGATTAATTACCGTAACAATTATTGAGTAGTGCCTTCTTACGTAAGAATCAATAATTGGTGCAATACTGTGCTATCTTCTTGTTCAACAACGCGTATTAGTGTGTTTTAACCACCGGGTATTCCAACAGTATTAATGGTAACAACTACGCCGTTATTTTTAAACAACTTATATTTGTCGTTTTCTTCATCCGACAGTTATTCTGTTATGGGGCCCACAAATAGCTGCGCCGTCGTACGAATATTCCCCGACAGAAAGAATATTCCACGACCAAACGAATATTCCCCAACAACAATGAATATTTTATAACCACTTGTGTATTTTGAAAAAAATTCATATATCACCCTTAACTTTAACTTTTATCAATTTAACCATTTACTGAATAGTAATTATAAGAAAAATTGAATACTTTTATTTCATAAAATTCGGGGTCTTACACAAACTACTATCTTCTATGTATGAATTTAAAAGTTCATCGTCGATATTTTATCCCTGTAACATCAATCAATATATATCTGGAATCAAATATTCATCTTTACTCTCACAGCCAAAGATATTCATCGATCGGTCATGTTCATCTCAACACTGCTCATCTTTGCACTACTTCGCCAAAGATATTCATCAAGAAATCATTCATCTTTGCACTACAGTGCCAAAGATATTCAAAGAATATCATCATTTAAGATCGAGGATGATGAAAAGTATTTTTAAAAGAAACGAATCCAAAGAAACAAGATGACAAGGATTAAGGATTAAGGATTCGTACTTTGTTTTATCCATGTCCAACAATACCTCAAAAATAATCATAGTGGTGTAAAATTCAGAATGATCATCAAAACATGGATACAATCAAAGCTAGTATCCATAATAGATATTTTGATTAAAAAGAAAAATTTCATTTTTGGTGAATAGTGCCGTATTCGTGAATAAGACTCAGTATCGTGAATAAAGGTCGTGTACGTGAATAGTAACTCCGACACCAAAAGATAGAAATTTCACAAAAAACATCTTCACGCTTCACGCTTAATAATAGTACTCGTGAATAGTAACTCGTGAATAGTAACTCATGAATAGTAACCCCGAGCATGAAAAGTTCCAAATTTGATAAAAGTTCCAACCAATATTTCAAAGATAATGATATTGAAGAAATAATATCATTTGAGAAGAAAATAACATCCCTTACCTCGAAAGAAAGACAAGATTTTTAGTTGAAACACAGGATATAAGCTATGACTTGAACTTGCAGATCAGTATAGCAATACTCAAAGTATACTCAAAATACTCACAAGAATACGCCGATAATATAGAGAGAAAAACTTCAGCTACGGTGTGATTTTCAATTCTAACCCAAGCACCTATTTATAGGAAATTGCTTAGAACACCAAAGCGTAAAATTGAATATAATAATATTATATATAAACAAAATTCATACGCCCACATCTTGAATCTGAATTCAGCCACCATGCACATGTTAAATATGCCCACAACATATAAAAAAAAACGTTTTATTAATAAAATAAATAAAACTTCCAAAAATCAATTATTTGAACTTGAACTTCAATAATTCATAATAAATAGCCATTTTATCGTAAAAAATTCAATCTCGCGATTTTTTATAGGAAATTCAATTCTCTACAACTTTGCGAAGAAAGTTTTTCCAATTCCAAATGCAGAAATTGACCGAAATCCACATACGGACAATTTTACAGGCTATAATCAAATTTTAGTCAAGAAATGGGGTCCACCGACATGTTTAACATGTTTTAAACATTTATTGCAACAAAAATACTCTTCCTCCTCGTATACTCATATATCCCACATTCGTTGTAAAATATCACCATTATTATATTACTAAAATATAATAATATATTTAAATGAATTATTTTATCGTAAAAAGATAAAATTTCAATTTTCAACAATTGTCACATTAAAATTTTTCTCCATCTATATCCACATAAAATCAATATTTTCCTCATCATATGAATTAATAATTAATTATTCACAAATAATATTACGTAATCACAATATTGACAACCAGCGCTTCCTGTGAAAGAGGGGCTTTCCAAAAAGAATTTCTTTTCTTCAAGGCAAGCAATTAGGTGACCAAACCTCTCCTTAAATGAACTTTCTAGACATTGCCAATAATGTTATCTAATAATATTATTCAGATAATATGAATTATTGTTTCGATAATGAAAATATCAGTATAATGACAATTATCAAACAATGAAAGAATATAAAATATCAACGCAAAGAATTTTTAAATCAATAAAATACTTGATAAGAATTATCGTAACCATTATTGAGTAGTGCCTTCTTACGTAAGAATCAATAATTGGTGCAATACCATGTCTACTTGTGTTTTTAACTACCGGATATTTTAACAAAGATAATACGATTCGCCTATTATTTTTAAACCACTTATATTTGTCGTTTCTTCATCCAATCGCTTTCAGTTATGGGGCCCACGCATGGTGGGTTGCTACTGGTAAATCATTTAATATTCCCCGACAAGACGAATATTCCACGACCAAACGAATATTCCCCGACAACAATGAATATTTTATAACCACTTGCTTATTTTGAAATATTTGCGTATTTTACCCTAACTATCCACATTAATCAAATCAACCCTTACTATTTTAAAATAATAAATAGAAAAATAAAATTTCATTAATAATAAGTTGGGGTCTTACAACCTCCCTTCCTTATGAAATTTCGTCTTCGAAATTGGCGTACGTACTACAGTGTTTGAAAAGGTGAGGATACCTCGCTTTCATTTCCGCTTCCAATTCCCGTGTCATTTCTCTATAAGCATGATTCCTCCATAAAACTTTAACTTATGGTATGACCTTTCTGCAGCGTAGGACATGCTCCTTCCTATCCAAGATCTTGGCAGTACCTCCTCATACGTTAAGTCTTCGCTATCTCGTCCGGTTCTAACTAACTCTATAACGTGGTTCGGTCTTTCACATATTTACAAAGTACGAGATATGTGAAACACATTATGAACACGAGACATACTTTCGAGGTAACGCGAGTCTATAGGCTACATTTCCTACTCGGTCAAGAATTTGAAATGGACCAATAAATCGTGGATTGAGCTTTCCTCTCTTCCCAAATCTTGTAACTCCCTTCCATGGAGCAACATGCAATAATATACATGATCCCCTACACTAAATTCCACGTCCTTTCGATGAAGATCCGCATAACTCTTTTGTCGATCTTGTGCCATTTGTATACGTTGTCGAATCATTTGGATCTTTTCGGTGATCATACGTACTTAACTTCGGGTCCCAATAATGTTGCTTCACCCACCTCATCCCAACATATTGGAGAGCGACACTTTCGTCCATATAATGCTTCAAATGGAGCCACACCTATACTTGCACGATAACTTGTTGTTGTAGGAGAATTCCACCAATGGTAAATACTTATCCCAACCGCCTTGAAGTCTAGGACACGAGTCTTAATAAATCTTCAAGAGTTTGAATAGTCCTTTCGATTGTCCGTCTGCTTTGAGGATGGTATGCGAATCAATCAGAAATCCGCGCCCATAGCTTTTTGCAAGCTAACCCAAAATCTTGAAGTGAATCTTGGGTCACGATCCAAAACTATGGATACAGGCATGCCATGCAACCTCACAATCTCATTCACGTATATACTAGTAAGACGCTCAAGGAATAAGTCTCCGTGATCGGCAAGAAATGAGCGGACTTGGTTAATCTATCAACAATAACCCAAATAGCATTGATGCCTTGAGAAACCATAGGAAGACCCGTAACGAAATCCATGGTAATATGTTCCCACTTCCATTTCGGAATCTCAAGTGGTTGCAACGTACCCTTAGGTACTAGATGCTCCGCCTTTACACGTTAAGCAAGTTAAACACATCGAGATAAACTTTGCAATCTCTCTCTTCATATTGTTCCACCAAAATGTATGTCAAGATCACGATACATTTTAGTACTTCCGAGATGGATTGCAAATGGTGTATTGTGTGCCTCCATCATAATCTTGTACTTCAAATCGGGTCGTTAGAACACAAAGTCTAGAGTGGACTCAAGTATTCCTTCTTCATCAATTCTTGCTTCCTAATAGCTCCTTCTTGTACTTTCTTCTTTATACGCATCAGCTCCGGGTCGGTGGCTTGAGCAACCTTAACTTTTTCTATTAAAGTTGGCTCTATGCGTATACTTGACATCATCGCACTCGTTCCCACATATGATCTTCTACTCAACGCGTCAGCTACCACGTTCGCTTTTTCAGGATGGTATTGAATAGTGTGGTCGTAGTCTTTCAATAGCTCGAGCCAACGTCATTGCCAGCGTGTTGAGTTCTTTTTTGAGTGAAGAAATATTTAAGACTTTTATGGTCCGAATATATCTCCACTTTCTCCCCATATAGATAGTGCCTCCATATCTTTAGCGCTGCAAACGATCACCGCTAACTCTAGATCATGAGTAGGATAATTCCTCTCATACTCTTTTAAGTTGTCATGAGGCATAGGCTATGACTTTCCCACGTTGCATGAGAACACATCCTAACCCTTTGCACAAGCATCGTCAGATAACAAATCCATCCAACCAGATGGTATTGTTAGAACAGTCTTAAATAAGTCTCCTCTTAAGCTCTTGGAAACTCTTCTCGCATTCTTCGCTCCAAACGAATTTTGTATCCTTCCGAGTTAGTCAAGATGGAGTAGTGATTCGAGAAAACCCTTCCACGAATCTCCGATAATAACCAAATAAGCCCAAAAAACTACGTCTTGATCCACAAACTTGGCTTGCTCCCAACTTTGTATTGCTTTAATCTTCGCCGGATCAACAGACACTCCATGTTTTGACACCACGTGCCCAAGAAATGCTACTTCTCAAGCCGTAACTCGCATTTCTTCAATTTGGCATATAGTTTGTTTTCACGAAGCCTTTGAGTACCAAATTTCAAATGGTGCTCATGATCTTCACGACTTTTGGAATATATGAGGATATCATCAATAAAGACAACAACAAACCGATCCAAATATTCCTTGAATACTCGGTTCATCATATCCATGAAAGCCGCGAGGAGCATTTGTCGGTCAAGAAAGACATGACTAAGAATTCATAATGCCCGTCATCGAGTTCTAAAGGCGCCTCTTTGGAATATCCTCGCCTAAATCTTCACCGATGATATCCGTAATCGAAAGATCGATTTTTGAAAAGAATTGTGCCCTCAGAATCGGGTCAAACAAGTCATCAATACGAGGTAGAGGATACCTATTCTTGATGGTGACATGGTTCAATTCCGATAGTCAATACAAAAAGTCGCATACTCCCGCTTTTCTTCTTTACTGAATAAAATAGGAGCACCCCAAGGAGATGTACTAGGATCGAATGAAACCGATGTCCAACAATTCCTATAGTTGGACCTTTAACTCTGAAGTTCAATAGGAGCCATTCGATATGGGGTTTTAGAAATGGGCTTTGTACCGTGTTCAAGATCAATAAAGAATTCAACTTCACGTTACGGGGGTAGACAGAAAGTTCTTCAGAAATACGTCGGAAAGTCAATAACAACAGAATATTATTCAAATTTGACGTGTCTTTATTCAAATCCATAACATGGGCTAAGAAAGCTTGACATCCGTTTTTCAATAAACGAATAGCTTTATGATTAGATATGACGATGATTGATTTTAATGGTTTAGTTGCTTGAATTAAATAAACGGGTTGGTTAGGAATATGAAAACTAACAACCTTACGAAAACAATCAATTTTGGCATGATGAGTAGTTAACCAATCAATCCCTAAAATCACATCAAAAGCAAGTATCTTTAAAAGATAAGGTCAATGGTAAGGTGATGGTGCCAACTTGAATCAAACAAGATTTATAAACAATGGATGTGATGAAAGTTTCTCCTAATGGAGTTTCCACAGATAGGTCAAAGTATAATTTCTCCTGAGTCAAGTTTAAACGTTGAGCACAAGCAGGAGAGATAAATGAATGGGTAACACCGGTATCAAGTAAGGTATAAACTTCGCAAAATTTATTAATAAACTTACACGTGATCACCTCGTTTGGGTTCCTCGCATTATGACCGATCCACAACAAACGCTCTTCCGAAATCGTTGACTTTGACTTTTCCGGGATGATCTTTTGAGTCACCATCCCGCATTGAACTAGGTTTCGCTCTGCATAAATCTCGAGCGATATGTCCTTCCTTTTCACAATTATAGCATACCTTGAATTGTTGTGACAGTTTGACCGATATGTCCTCTTTTACGCATTTGTAGCATATATTGACCGGTGGTCGCTCTCCTCCCTTAGAACCGATTCTTCACGCAGACCGCTGTCGCCTTCACATAATCGTTGTTAAATCTCCTCTTTTAAAATCTCCTCCGACTCGCTTTCTTCTATTTTCATGGCCATGATTACCACCGTAGTGGTTACCATTTTTGTCCGTCTGTTTCTTTCTCCGTTTGGTTATCATTATTCTGCTGATTGCTATCTCTACGGTACGATCCTCGGTTATGGTCCCTCGGTTGAACATACTCGTTATCTCGCTTCTAATAATTGAGCCCTGCTTACAACATCCGAATAGAAAGAAAATTTATGAGAAATGAGATATTGGCGTATCTGGGTTTCAAACCTCTAAGAAACATCCGCGTCATACGCTCCCATTCTCCACCAAATGAGGTGCAAACACGGATAACTCTGCAAACTTTGCCTCGTCTTCGAGACACCGTCCATGTTGTCCTCGCTCGAGCTTTAATAAACTCCACTTCCTTCATATAGACGAACACTTTCGGAAAGTATTTGTCATTAAATAGATTCTGAAACGTCTCCCAAGACATCTTGAGTCTGCAGTTTGGATGGAGTACGCTTCACGACTCCCACCAAGAGTCCGCCTCACCACGGAACATAAAGGTGGCGAATGGAACCTTCGTTCTCCGTGCATCCCAAGACATCGAATATCTTGGTAATTTGCTTGACCCATGTTTCCACCATGATCGGATCTGGCTTTCCTTAAATTCAGGTGGTCCCAACTCTTTGAATCGCTTGGTTGTGACAACCCGTGAATTGCTATCATTTCCTCCTGTATTTTGAACACGAGTCTCCCTCGTCTGATTTTGCATGAACTGTAAAAAGCTTCTAAATATCCCCTCGTTCAACATCTGCTCAGTGGTGTTGTTCACAGGGGGTACATTGCCAGCCTGTTGCACGTTCTCCTCGTTGGTAAGTACAGGCATCTCCACGGTCTCATTTACTCCACTATTAATATTCTCAGTCGACATTCTCAAATACTGTCATAAAACATGGGTTAATTAAGGAAATCAATATATCACATAATATCCTTATATACTGACCAATTAACAAATAAGCTTAGGTAGGACACACTAGCGAAGGATTTACTCGTCTCTCCCCTCCTAGTTCTATTCCCCGATCTCCGCCAGAGATCATATCCCTAAGCTCTGATACCAATTGTGACGCCCCCAAAATAGGTATACATCACCCATTCTGAGTTGTCAATACATGGTACAGAAACAACTACAACTTTATTATTACAACAGTAAAACTGTGAGTTTGTATACAAATATTATCTTCTAGACAATATCTATACTCAAATAAATCCTCATCACATTTATTGATACATTATTTTACAAAAATGGTGAGGACTACTAAACAACTCTCTCTAGAACCTTCATTCCATACCCCACTAGTACTCGCTTACATTCTCGCCTCCCGAGAAGAAAAATGGAACAACAAGGAAAAGGGTGAGCTCAACTAGCCCAATAAAAGAATATTATGACTAAGATAATATACAACAAATTATCGTTAGTCTCCAACAGGAAAAATCTAATAGAATACAATAGACAACCACAAATTTTAAATCAATAATTCGCAATGAAACAATAATTCATTAGAAGAGTTAAGTAGAGAATGCAAACTACTATCTTCTATGTATGAATTTAAAAGTTCATCGTCTATCTTTTATCCTGTAACATCAATCAATATATATCTGAATCAAATATTCATCTTTGCACTACAGGGCCAAAGATATTCATCGATTGGTTATGTGTTCATCTCAAACACTGCTCATCTTTGCACTACGGGCCAAAGATATTCATCAAGAAATCATTCATCTTTGCACTACAGGCCAAAGATATTCAATAATATCATCATTTAAGACTGAGGATGATGAAAAATATTTTTAAAGAAACGAATCCAGTGAAACAAAATGACAAGGATTAAGGATTAAGGATTCGTACTTTGTTTTATCCATGTCCAACAATACCTCAAAAATAATCATAGTGGTGTAAAATTCAAGAATGATCAAAACATGGATACAATCAAAGCTAGTATCCATAATAGATATTTTGGACAAAAAGAAGAAATTTCATTTTTCTAATGAATAGTCTTAGTATTCGTGAATAGTCTTGATATATGAATAATAGTCATATCGTGAATAGTAACTCCGACACCAAAAGATAGAAATTTCACAAAAAAATATCTTCACGCTTCATGAATAGTACTCGTGAATAGTAACTCGTGAATAGTAACTCATGAATAGTAACCCCGACATGAAAAAGTTCCAAATTTGATAAAAAGTTCCAACCAATATTTCAAAGATAATGATATTGAAGAAATAATATCATTTGAGAAGAAAATAACATCCACTTACCTCGAAAGATTAAGACTTTTAGTTGAAACACCGGATATAGGCTATGACTTGAACTTGCACCGTATAACAATACTCAAAGTATACTCAAAATACTCACAAGAATACGCTCGATAATATAGAGAGAAAAAACTTCATTTAAATGTGATTTTCAATTCTAACCTAAGCACCTATTTATAGGAAATTGCTTAGAACACCAAAGCGAAAATTGAATATAATAATATTATATATAAACAAAATTCATACGCCCACATCTTGAATCTGATTTCAATTACCATATCACATGTTAAATATGCCCACAACATATAAAAAATGTTTTATTAATAAAATAATAAAAAAACTTCCAAAAATCAATTATTTGAACTTGAACTTCAATAATTCATAATAAATAGCCATTTTATCAGATAATTTGAATCTCATGACTTTTTATAGGAAATTCAATTCTCTACAACTTTTACGTAAGAAAGTTTTTCCAAATTCCAAATGCAAATTGGTAGAAATCCACATACGGACAATTTTACAGTATAATCAAATTTCGATCAAGAAATGGGGTCCACCGACATGTTTAACATGTTTTAAACATTTATTGCAATAAAATACTCTTCCTCCTTGTATACTCATATATCCCACATTCGTTGTAAAAAATATCACCATTATTATATTACTAAAATATAATAATATATTTAAATGAATTATTTTATCGTAAAAGATAAAATTTCAATTTTCAACAATTGTTACATTAAAATTTTTCTCCATCTATATCCACATAAAATCAATATTTTCTCATCATATGAATCAATAATTAATTATTCACAAATAATATTACGTAATCACAATATTGACAACCGACGGTTCCTGAAAAGAGGGGCTTTCCAATAAGAATTTCTTCTTCTTGGCGCCAATTAGGTGACCAAACCTCTCCTTAGATGAATTTTCTAGACATTGCCAATAATGTTATCTAATAATATTATTCAGATAATATGAATTATTGTTTCGATAATGAAAATACTTTATAATAATGATTATTGAACAACAAACAATATAAAATATCAACGCAAATTTTTAAATCAATAAAATATTGAACAATAATTACTATAACCATTATTGAGTAGTGCCTTCTTTACGTAAGAATCAATAATTGGTGCAATACCGTGTCTTCTTGTGTTTTAACCACCGGGTATTTTAACGATATAATAACTTTCTGCTATTTATTTTTAAACCACTTATATTTATCGTTTTCTTCATCCAATCGCTTTCACATGGGGCCCATATTATCATGCTAATATTCGTCAATCGCTACGAAATATTCCACGACCAAACGAATATTCCAAAATGAACAATGAATATTTTATAACCACTTGCTTATTTTGAAATATTTATATTTTACCCCTAACTATCCACATTAATCAAATCAACCCTTACTATTTTAAAATAATAAATAGAGAAAATTAAATTTTATTAATAATAAGTTGGGGTCTTACATGTACGTAGTGTGGAAGCCAAATCTTCCTCAGAGGATACAACTGCTATGACATCCTTCCATTTTGTAGGAAATGTGTCCCCATTCTCAAGTAATACAGCGTCATTGTTTGCCATCTGCATGACACTGTTGTAAATCAGGTTCTGAATAAGATGGCGGAGTGCCCAACATTCTTTAGTGTTGTGACCGTGAGAGTGAGAGTGGTATTGACACACTCTATTAGAATTAAATCATCTTGAGCGTGAGCTGATGGGATGTAGTAAAGCTATGATTCTTCCCTCATTGATCAGCATTTGTAATATCTCTTCCATCGGTTGGCCTAAATAGGTGAATTCCCTTTTATTGGTGAAGTCTCAACGGGCTTTAGCTTTTGCTATTTTTGTAATTTTATCCTCCAGGGTTTCACCTTCTAGAGTATGTGGTGGAGTACTTGTAATAAGAGGAAGAAGGCTAGCATACTCCTGGCTGAATAATTGATGTATGACTTGGTGTTAATGAACCACTAGTTCTGCCAATTGGTTGACTTGCTCACTAAGAGCCTTCATTTTTCGTTCCATCATAAATTAGAATTGTGCATAATCCCATTTGTCAACATTGTCCTTGCTGGTTTGGGATAATCCACCAACATAATGGGAGCTCTGTCCGCTGCTCCAACTAATCATGTTAACCTCCTTTTACTTGTGTTGAGGGAGAGGGTTTTCTTGCATATGGGGTTGGTCGAGTTTGGTCACCACGATCTCACCATTGTCAATTAAATCCTGGATTTTATGCTTCAAGGCCCAACAATCCTGAGTGTCATAGCCTGGAGCTCCAGCATAGTAAGCGCACTTCCTACTAGCATTAAAACCCTTTCCACTCGGGTTGGTTGGTGGAAGAAGATGAGTAATTTTCTTCTGAGTTGTCAGAAGTTTGAGAATGTTTTCGAGTGAGTCCCCTAAGGGTGTAAACACTCGAGTACGTCTGACTTCTCCACCTTTTGGCAATGGCGGGTTTGAAGACTGTACTTGGAAAGGGGGAGTAGTTTCTCCTTTGAATAGGCATGTTATGACTGCCTTTTTGTCCTTGTAGTATCAAGGAAACATCCTCCTCTTTCTTCTTATGGACCCTCCGGGGGTTGTTTTCATACCTTCCAGATTGGATGTGCTCAGCCATAGCTTTTAATACGGCAAGGTCTTAAATCTTCCCAGACTTCAATCCCATCTCAGCGATTTCTCCATGTTTATTCATTTCAGAGAATGGCTTGCCTATGCCAGCTAATACCCTATCATATAAAGGAGCTTCTTGAATGTCTATGAAGGTCATCACTAATTCATACTCAGTCACAGATGGAATAACTTGAGTAGCAATGTGCCTCCACCTTTGGGCATACTCTCTGAATGACTCATTGACTTGTTTCTTGACCTTGGTAATTTGATACCGGTCTGGAGCCATCTGAGTTTGGAAACTATATTGATTGAGGAAAGCATGTGCTAGCTCCTCCCAACTATGAATCTTGGAGTTGTCTAATCTGGTATACCATGCTCTGGCTTCTCCAGTAAGACTTTTCTAAAATAGCTACATTCTGAGCTTTTCATCCTCGGCATAAAATCCGACTTCTCTAATGAATACCTTCAAATGTTTGTAAGGATCCCCCAATCCATTATACTTTTCAAAATTGGGAGTCTTGAATTTTTCTAGATAATGAACCCCAGGGAAGATGCAAAGGTATGAATATGAAACATTCTCGTGTGCTCCAATCCCTTTAATAGATCGAATGGTTTCTTCCATTTGTAGGACTTTTTTCCTAATATCACCGGTGTCTGGATCTTCTCTAAGATGGGTGATTTCAGGGGTTTTGTTGGTTTTGTCCAACTGAGACTCAGGTACTAGAACTTCTTTGTCCGAACCTTGGGTTCCTCCATGTGCAGAGGATTCTATGTGTAGGGGTATTTGTGGACCCTGAGTAGACTTTTTAGTTCTTTGAGCAGAACAACCAACTCTATAATTTTATTTCATAATCCATCGAACTCCTCACGAGAGACAGGAGTAAGATTAGGCTGACCAGTTGTAGCCATGCTTGGCTGTAGGCTTATTGCCTTTTTTGACTTTGAACGGGTAATAGGACCAATTGTTTCCCTACAAAAAAACTTATGTAGTTTAGTCTTAGGGAATGTAGAAACTTTACATGCTATGTAATGTGTCCGTTTTAGGAGTATTATTCTTCAAAATGGATGTCAGTTGTTTACATGACAAAATAACAAGACATGTTTTGATATGAAAGGGAATGCATGTACACATATTCCTTTATACTTTCCATTACATTGAGATTGCCATAGAAATGAAATTACAAGTAATTGAAATGGGAAGGTATAAAGCGACTTCCCTCCGTGTTTGGTTTATCAGAGGCTGACCTCTCGCGGCTTTTTGGCATGAAGGTTCCTAGATCATCGCAATTTACTCGACGAGAAATTAATTCGGTCTTTCAACTGGAGCGAATCTATGTGGTGCCTTTCCCGAGCCTCGTTGGAATTAGTCTCCCTATGAGTCCAGTAATCAAACACCGATAGGATAGCCTCCTGGTGGAGGGACCACACAACATACATTCACATACATCCTGTCTCAGCGTATGGAAATGATGACATGTGAGAAGCACTAATATCACAGGCAGATATGGTGTGAAACACTAAGTGCAGTAAGTAAATGCATTAGTATAAATTCATTCAAATGTAAATTTAACATCCACACACAAGCAGATAAAATGTTTTGAAAAGCTTTGAGATAGCAGCTTAAGCCCTCTTACTGGAGTCCCCAGCAGAGTTGCCACATGTCGACGTCATGATTTTTATTTGTCCCTTTCTGTTCTTGTCTTTTGGTGTTCTCATGTTAGGTGAGATTTGTTTGAAAAAACAAGTTTGAAAATGTCCGACATGTATATGTCGACGATTGGACTGTATGAGTCGCCAGTTGGTATTTTTAAATGGTTGCACCAGCTCAACCGATAAAAGGTTTGCACAATAACCTAAGTGATGTGACACTTCTTAACTGGTTTGTGAAATCGAGATTCGTTAGGGTCCGGGGGCTTGATTAAGTGGAGGGAAGGTGTTAGGCACCCCCCGACTTCGGTGGTGACACGGTTACTGCCACTTTTCAATTTAAACTTTTATCTGAATGTGTGTGTGTGTGTAGGTTAATTTGCAATTATCTGGAAGTAGTGCTATGCCTCGTTTGCACCTATATACAAAGGGTTTGACTTTTGTATAAAAGTTCAATTTTAACGAGATATGGCAGTGATGTTTTGTAAAACAGGTATTTCAAACCCTTGTGCTCAATAGTAATGGAGGCCTTTGATACTTTCTTTTTATTATGTGTTCGACTTGGTTGCTTTTATTATTTTCCAGGTGCGAAACATCTTCGAGAAAATAAGATACATAGCAGTGCCGACCTCCTTGTGGGCATGAAAGCCATCTAAGGAAATTCAGACACCGTGAATAATTTATGTCGATAGCAAATTTGAAAATGTCTATCACGGAATCGAATCTAGATTCGAGAACCGAATCAGTATCACACATTCCTAGGCTCACATGATGAAGCAATATGTGCAAAAAGTCAAATGTGATATATATATATATATATATTTCACGCTCACTTTTTGGAGTTTACTTAAGTGGCGCTTAATTATCCATTATATATATATTTACACTTATATATATATATATATATATATATATATATATATATATATGCAACGAATAAATTTTTCGAGTTGTGATTCTAGGACAATCATTTTAAGGAGGTAAGGATGTAACGATCGAGAAATTTATAATTTAATTTAAATATTTATTAAATTAAATAAATATTTTAAATAATTTATTTATCGAGGAAAATAAATAATTGATGAATTATGGTGAATTAATTTGGTAACTAAATTAATTAATGTTAATTAAATTGAATAATGATAATTTTATTTGAAGGATTTAATTTAAGGAAATAATTAAATTAAATCAATTGCTTAATATTTAGGGAAATAATTAAATTAAGTGCATTATTTAATTTAAAGGAAATAAATAAATTAAATAAAGTGATGCTTCTAATTTATTAATTAAAATTAGATATATAATAATGATAATAAGATTTTTATTTTTTTTATTATAAGTTAATTTAAATCAACTAAGCTAAGGTTATTTAAATTAACTAAATTAAGGTGTGACACAAAGTAACTACATAATATAAATAATATTATTTAAATAATTTAGTTTGGGAAATAGGTGCTTAGTCAAACAAGGCCTTGTGGCCTTTGGCTTATTCTAACTAGAGAGAGTGCTTGGAAGAAGAGAGAAAAATACATAGAGAATTGCCAAGAGATTGAGGGTTTTGCTGTGGAAGGGATTGAAGCCACTGCATATCAATTGCTTAAATAAACAAGGATTAAGGTATATTATAGTTCTAATTTTATGTTTTGAGTTCTATGTGAAAATTTTCTATAAATTATTAAGTCATGTTGGATGATTGTATATATGTGTACATATAGTTTGGTAGAGTCTGTTAGCCACCATATTTATGTGTTATTGGAAAAACCAAACACGTAAAATTGGATTTAGGAGGGAATTTAGATAACAGTGATATGTTCATATAATATGGCTTTAGAAAGTATGAAATTTGATGTTCTATATGTGTTGTAATCTTTAAATTGAAGTTAGAATATATTTGTATGTTAAGAAACGAAAGCGGCGTAGTTGGAATCATGTCAATTGGTTAAGAAACGAATTCGTGGTGATCGAATTCGCTAAAGGTGTCAAAAATTGAGTTTTTATATGAAAACATGAAATTTAAGGAATTAAATTAGTTTAATTTGATGTTTAGTTGTTCTAAGTCGATGAATATGTGAAGAAACATTTATGTGTTAGTTTTATATCAATTGGATATGCTAATTTCACTGTTTTGATGGTGAAATTTGTGTTAGTTGGGCTAAAACTAACACCGCTGCGTTTACATTTTACATGCGTGTGTGTGTATAACCAGGCATTGTCACCACAATCGTAAATGTAAATAGAGTCAAGGTTCTTTGGGTTTCTGAGCTTGAGCACCAAATAGAGTCGCTACCGGTGCTAGTTAAAAATGGCGCAATTGCTACGGTCCCATGCTTAAGTATCACGCAAATTGCCACGTACCCCTGTCTAAGATAATGAAGTCTGCTTATTTGTAGGTCATGTATAATGGATTTATGTTAGCTAAGCAAGCATGTTAATGATGTTAAGGCATAATAGAAACTATAATAACAGATTTCAATGTGTTGTAATGCAAAGTGTAAAGATTTAAAATAATTATTTAAATAAGTTATAAAATGAAACCAAATGTGATGTTTTCAAAGGTTAGAGATGAATGGTTAGGTTAAGTTGGCTTGTAATGAGATTTCAGATTCATTAAGTATATTAACCTACATGGTTAGGTGCTAGGTTAGGGTTATGACCTAAATGATGGTTTAAATCCTAAAGCTAATATTCATACAGCTAATTGTTTTTGCGATTTCAATGATGTATGTAGGGTAATTGGAGATTATTTTACATTTGTGTAGCTTACAATCAAGGCAAGTCTTCTAACTCTACCTTGTTATTATTGAGCAAGTTTCTAAACCTTATCTCCTTACAATTGAGCAAGCTTTCTAACTTCATTCTTTTTATATTGAATGCAAGTTTCCATTCCTATATTATTATTGTACAAGTTCTTAAAATTGAGCAAGCCTAATCTATCTTGAATATGTTTGTACAAGCTCTTGTAACCTAATTTGTTACCTCGAGCAAGTTTTACTTTTCTAAACCTTGATGTTACTATTCAAAGCATAAATTGTTCTAATACATCGATTCAAATGAGATTGTTCTAACTCTTTTGGTTATAGCATTTTGCATGAATATCATGTTTATTCAATTACATATATTGTTGATATCCGATCTTTGACTTTGATAGCCTTGTTCAGTTATACATTCTATATTAAACCTTTATTGATGGAAATTGAATAGTGTTCTAAAATTTTAGAAACACTGATAAGCTAGTTCCAAACTAAACTTTCTTTAGTGCGGAAATTCTAAATCCAAACTGAGACGAACAACCCTAACATAGGGGATTTTGTACGTGTAACGTTTAGATGTTTGTGCATAATACATGGTACAAAGGGCTGATCCCCCTAAGTACGTTAAGAAGGGTTTGTATAGTCTAAATGACTATTAAGGTTGGGTAATAATACCTAAGTATCGGGGACATAGTTCGTGGTCTTAAGACCCTCAGATAATTAAAGTTCGAACTTGTTTTCTATTTTGATTTGTAGAACAAGTTCCTTATTGTTCAGCTTTCGTTGTTCACTCTCATGGATCATTGCTACTTTCTATATCAGTGAGCATTTGTTTGCTCACTCTTGCAATTAACACTGCAGCTAAAGTGGAGAAAGTTGATGAGCCGTCTACTAGCAAGGGAAAGGGCAAATTGTCCAAGTGCTGAAGACTTATAAGAAATTATTTAAATGTTTTACGTTTCAAGACTTGTTTTATTTTATGATGTATTCCGCAAACTGATGTAATAAATTTAAGGTTAGATTACCTGAGATTATTTTTAAAATAATGATGTAACCCTTTAATGGGAAAGATTATTGTTTAAGTTATTTAAATTATGTCTTTATCCTTTATGATGGGTTGTTAGATGTTGTAAGACCCCAACTTTTATGAATAAAGATGATTTTTCTATAAATATCATTTTTGAATATTATAGAATGAATTTGATATAATGTTATAGTTGTGGGTAATATTTATAAATTTTGCAAAGTACGCAAGTTGTTATATAATATTCAATTGGTCGGGGAATATTCGTTTTAACAGGGAATATTCGTACAACGACACAATCATTGGTGGACCCCATAAATGGAATTATTGTTGAATTGAGAAAACGATAAAAATATCTTTTTATGAAAATAACGGCGAAAGTTTTACCGTTAACTGTTGAAACACCCGGTGTTAAAAGTATAGTAATACGCGTGGTTGCATAGTAGCACACGGTATTGATTATTGATGCTTACATGAGAAGTCACTCAGTTTTGTTCAATTATTGCTATAGTAATTGTTGCATAGTATCTCACGTTATTTGATTCAATTATTGTCGATATTTTATATATTATTAAATCAATAATTGAGATAACAAAGTTATTAATATTATTATTTGCAATATTAACGATGTCTAGAAGTTCTGCCAAGGAGAGGTTTGGTCACCTAATTGCGCGCCAATAGGGAGAAATCCTTATTGGAAAGACCTCTCTTTCCTGCGAACGACCTGGTCTATTAATATTGTGAATTATAATAATGATGATAAATGTTGTTAAAATTATTGAGGTGATTTTTATGAAGTATTTGTTGTATTTTATGGACCCCCCCCTATTTACCCATTTTTCAAAATAGTCGGGAGATGTTATCTCAATTTTATATTATATATATATATATATATATTAAATATTAAATAGAATGGGAATGTCAGGGAAGGGGGTGGGGGGGGGGGGGGAATCATGGGAGTACTATTGAATTGTTATAATAAGTGTTATATTTATAATATATATATATATATATAAGTTATATGATTCACGTGAATGATCAGGTTGGTTCACGGAGGTGTAATCACGGGTTTGCTTATATATATATATATATATATATATATAAATATATATAATTATAATATATATATTTTATTTAAAAGATTTTGTTTTATTAGAATATTTTATAGTAAACCAATCTGGACCGCCCGTTTAAAAATAAATCAATCTGGACCGTTCAGGAATTAGTTACTATTCAGTCCATTCTTCTATAAATAGAAGCTCATTCCTTTATTATTTCTTACGAATTCACCAAACTCTAGAGAGAAAACTATAGAGAGAAAGAAGAAAAGTGTTCTGCTACTTCACTACTCCTATATCCAAAGACTCTTCATTCTAAGGTAAGGGGGTATTATTTCTTTCTTTCGTCTTCATGAAGAGAACTTCATTATTCCATTCTTTATTATTATATTGAATAACTTTGTGCTCATGCTAAGTCTTAGTATACATGGTGAAATTCTTCATTATTCCATTCTTTATTATTCTGGAACATCCTCGCCATGCATACATGCGTTATGCATGACTGGTTTCGTTATTTATTATTCTGTTGGAACATCCTCATGCGTGCGCGCTTACGCACGACCGTTCCGTTATTTATAATTCTATTGGAACATCCTGTCTGTGCGTTTACGCATGACCTGGTTCCATTATTTATTATTCGTTGGAATCGTAATATCCCGCTGCGTACGCTTTCGCATGACCGGTTCCATTATTTATTATACATTGTTGAATAACTTTATCTATGCGCTTTCATCGCATGCCTGATGATTTCTTTTGTTATTCCATTCTTTATTAAACTCAGTTGGTTAAAGTTTTGACTTCTATACTCCATGAAATTAATGGAATATCCTTGATATTTGGGCTTCATCCAGTATCTTTTAATGGAAATATTCTTCTGAGCATTCTTGAATTTTACTCTACAAAGAAATATCATGTTGACAATTTGGACGTTATTAGTTCCTGGATAAATTAATTCTTGAACTTGTTTTATTGAATTCTTGCGAATTCAAGCGACCAAACCATTAAAATCAATCACTGTCATATCAAGCCATAAAGTTATTCGTTTATTAAAAATCGGATGTCAAGCTTTCTTAGCTCATGTCACGGATCTAAACAAAAATACGTCAGTTTTGAATGATATATCTATTGTTAATAAATTTCCTGACGTATTCCCTGAAGAACTTCCTGGCCTACCCCCAGAACGTGAAATTGAATTTTGTATCGACCTTGAACCCGGTACAAAACCCATTTCCAAAGCCCCATATCGAATGACTCCTATTGAACTTCAGGAGTTAAAGACCCAACTATAGGAATTGTTAGACATTGGCTTTATTCGTCCTAGTACTTCTCCTTGGGGTGCTCCTGTTCTATTCGTGAAAAAGAAAGACGGGAGTATGCGACTTTGTATTGATTATCGGGAGTTGAATCATGTCACCATCAAAAATAGGTACCCATTGCCACGTATTGATGACTGTTTGACCAACAGTGCAAGGCGCCAAATTCTTTTCAAAGATTGATCTTTGTTAGGATATCACCAATTGAAGATTAGAACCGATGACATTCCAAAGACGCGACTTTCGTAACTCCTGACGGGCATTATGAATTCCTAGTCATATCATTGGTTTGACTAATGCTCCTCTTTGCGCTTCATGGATATGATGAACCGAGTATTCAAGGAATATTTGGATCACTTTGTGGACGTCTTTATTGATGACATCCTTATTTATTCCAAAAGCCATGAAGATCATGAGCAACAGTTGAGGCTGATACTCCAAAAGCTTCGTGAAAACAAGCTTTATGCTAAGTTGAAGAAATGTGAGTTCTGGTTGGAGGAAGTAGCATTCCTTGGGCACGTAGTATCAAGTCATGGAATATCTGTTGACCCGACAAAGATTGAAACAATTCAAAGCTAGGAGCAACCTAAATCAGTGACCGAAGTACGTAGCTTTCTCGGTTTAGCAGGTTATTATCAGAGATTCGTGGAAGGATTTTCTCGAATCGCTACTCCATTATCTCAGCTGACTCGAAACAATACAAAATTCGGTTGGAGCGACGAATGTGAGAAGAGTTTTCAAGAACTCAAGAGGAGACTCATTTCAGCACCTGTTCTGATAATACCATCTGGCTCGGAGGGATTTGTCATCTACAGTGATGCTTCGGGCAAAGGGTTAGGATGTGTTCTCATGCAACATGGGAAAGTCATAGCCTATGCTTCTCGGTAACTCAAAGAATATGAGAGGAATTATCCTACTCATGATCTAGAGTTGGCAGCTGTTGTCTTCGCACTTAAAATTTGGAGGCATTACTTGTATGGGGAGAAAGTGGAGATCTTTACGGATCATAAAAGCATCAAATATATCTTCACTCAAAAGGAACTCAACATGCGACAACGACGTTGGCTTGAACTATTGAAAGATTATGATCATACCATCCAATACCATCCTGGAAAAGCAAACGTGGTAGCTGACGCATTGAGTAGAAGATCATATGCGGGTACAAGTGCGATATTGTCAATGCAAAGGCTCATTTTGTGTGACTTGCAAAGGATGAAGATAGAGTTAAAGACTCTAGGGACCCATGCGATAATAGCGAATATACGAGTAGAACCGACTTTAGTTGATAAAGTTAAAGCTGCTCAAGCTACAGATCTGGAGCTGATGCGTACGAGGAAGAAAGTGCAAGAAGGTGCTATGCCAGAAGAAATGATCGATGAAGAAGGAATACTTTGAGTCAACTCTAGACTTTGTGTTCCTAACGACCCAGATTTAAAGTATAAAATCATGATGGAGGCGCATAACACACCATTTGCAATCCATCCTGGGAGTACCAAAATGTATCGTGATCTTCGTCATACATTTTGGTGGAGCAATATGAAGAGAGAGATGGCGTTGTTTATCTCAAGATAAATAACTTGTCAACGAGTCAAGGCGGAGCATCAAGTACCAAAAGGTCCATTGCAACCACTTGAAATTCAAGAATGGAAGTGGGAGCACATTATCATGGTATTCGTTACTGGTATTCCCAAGGTTTCTCAAGGCATAGATGCAATTTGGGTCATTGTTGATAGATTGACCAAGTATGCTCATTTCTTACCAATACGAGAAACTTATACACTTGAACATCTTGCTCGTATGTACATAAACGAGATTGTAAGACAGCATGGTATGCCAGTATCAATAGTTTCTGATCGAGACCCAAGATTTACTTCACGATTTTTGGTTAGTTTGCAAAAAGCTATGGGCACAGACTTACGATTTATTTCGGCATATCATCCTCAGACGGACGGACAATCAGAGAGGACTATTTAAACTCTTGTAGATTTATTAAGACTCTGTGTCCTTGACTTCAAGGGAAGTTGGGATAAGTTCTTACCGTTGATGGAGTTTTCATACAACAACAGTTATCAAGAAAGTATTGGCATGGCTCCATTTGAGGCGTTGTATGGAAGAAAGTGTTGTTCTCCAGTATGCTGGGATGAGGTGGGTGAAGCAGCGTTGTTGGGACCGGAGTTGGTACGTATGACTACGGAAATGATTCAAACGATCCGACAACGTATAAAAACCTCATAAGATCTACAAAAGAGTTATGTTGATCTTCATCGAAAGGACGTGGAATTCGATATTGGAGATCATGTGTTGTTACGTGTTGCTCCATGAAAAGGAGTTACGAGATTTGGAAAGAAAGGAAAGCTCAATCCTCGATTCATTGGCCCATTTTTAATCCTCGATTGAGTAGGAACTGTGGCCTATAGACTCGCTTTATCGCCAAGTATGTCTCGTGTTCATAACGTTTTTCATATATCCATGTTACGTAAATATGTGAAAGACCCGAACCACATTATTGAGTTAGAACCGGACGAAATAGCGGAAGATTTGACGTATGAAGAGGTTCCTGTTCAAATCGTAGATAAGAAAGAACATATTCTATGCTCCAAGGTTATACCTCAAGTCAAAGTTTTGTGGATAAACCATGATGCTGAGGAAATGACCTGGGAGTTAGAATCTAAAATGAAATCAAGGTATCCTTACCTCTTCGACATACCAGGTACGTACCCTAATTTCGAGGGCGAAATTTCTTAAGAAGGGGAGGTTATAAGACCCCAAATTTTGTGAATAAAGATGATTTTTCTATAAATATCATTTTTGAATATTATGGAATGAATTTGATATAATGTTATAGTTGTGGGTAATATTTATAAATTTTGCAAAGTACGCAAGTTGTTATATAATATTCGATTGGTCGGGGAATATTTGTTTTATAAGGGAATATTTGTACAACGGCATAATCATTGGTGGACCCCATAAACGGAATTATTGTTGGATTGAGAAAAAGATAAAAATATCTTTTTATGAAAATAACGGCGGAAGTTTTACCGTTAACTATTGAAACACCTTGTGTTAAAAGTATAGTAATACGTGTGGTTGCATAACACGGTATTGATTATTGATGCTTACGTGAGAAGTCACTCAGTTTTGTTCAATTATTGCTATAGTAATTGTTGCATAGTATCTCACATTATTTGATTCAATTATTGTCGATATTTAATATATTATTAAATCAATAATTGAGCTTATTCCGCTGCAGTTAAACTTGATGTTTGTTATATTTTATCAGTTTAACATTGTTGAAGGCTAATGATAATTTATTCTGCATTATCTTAGTTATAATATTTCTTCGGGCTAGTTGAGCTCACCTTTCTTTCACTTTTTCTCTTCGTGAAATGAGAACGTAGTGGGACTAGTCGGGAACCGGAGTGATGGTCCAGATGATAGTATTAGTAGTCCTCACTATTCTGTTAAATAGTGTGATAATAAATGTAATGAGGACTCTTTTGAGTGTGGATATTATCTAGATGACAATATTCTTATTAAAACTCTTAGTGTATGTTTTGTCGTATTTTACACGATAATTGTATTATTAAGTTGTATTTTAATTTTGTACCATGTATTTGGCGACTCAAGATGGGTGATGTATACCTATTTTAGGGCGTCACAGATGTAATGGTTTTGGACAGTGAGCACCAAATCCGGTGGGAATGGAGTACCTGGATTTGGGGGTATCACAGGTTGGTATCAAAGCCTTAGGTTATGAACCTTAGGTAATAGAAAACATAGAGGTGTTCAACTTTTATCAAGTTTTAAGAAATGGATTAAGGTATCCATTGAAGCTAAACAATAAAAGACATTATGTGTTATGTGTTAATAACTTATGTGCTCGCGAGTATCGAAAAATGTTAAGTAAAACTTAAAATATTTTATTGTTAGGATGTCAAACGAAGGAGGATCCAGTCCAGCTAGGGAAGCGATACCTCAGATACCTATAGATGATGAACCCCGGGATATTCATATTGTGCGGGAACAGTTGATCCAGGAGGATATGCATGTGACCGATCCTGAGGAGGAAAGTTCTGAGGAGATAGATGAGGAGGATAAGGAAGAGGATCCTGAGGAGTTTCCACCAAACTCAATATCAGCTGAGATGTATGACGCTCTGTACGACCGTAACATAGAGTTACAGGACAAGGTTGAGGAGCTGAAAGAGTTGGTTGAGATGCATCATGCTGCGATAGAGGAGAAGGATGCGGAGATTCAGGAACTTGACTCAAAACTTGGAAACACGAAGTGGGACCTAGTTCATACCAAGGGTCAGCATGAAGACCTGTTGGCAGTAAACAAAAAGATGAAAACTGACATGGAGAAATTGAAAGATGATTTCAAGGAGGAATCAGCTAAGCGTGTAAGAGCAAAGGATGCTTGGATGAAGGCGACTCAACGTGCAAACCGTGCTGAAGCTAAAGTCCAAGTGAAGAAAGCCAAGATGAAGGAGATGGATTATGCTTCTAATTCTGCGATTGATAGGCCCAGGATCGAGTCTATTATTACCCACCTCAGTTTGAAGACTCACCGTGGTTCGTGATGGATCGTAGAACGACGTATCACATTATAGAGGAAGAGCGTCGAGAAGCCTTACGACGTCTAAATATGTCTAGATAGAATAAGAGTGATAATAGTATGTGTTAATTATGTGAATAAATAAACTGTGAATCCCTTATTTTGAGATAAATAAAGGGATAGTATGAGTATGTGATCCTAAAACTTGTCTAGTTCAGGAAAATGAATGTTTATAGCGGTTATGCTATCTTGAGTATGTTCTAAAACTTTATGAATGAATAAAATATTAGAGTTTATTTGAAATGCTATGTGTTATAGCTTTAATCTTGGAATGTTTAAGTTAAACTTTAAATACCCAAGAAGTTGAGTAAGGAACTAATAAGCGTATATTTTAACAGAAAATGCCTCCTAGAAGAAGACAACCATGACAACAATCACCTCTTGAGGGGTCTACTAATAATAACAACGAGACCAATGCTAATCCGGTTCAGCAGTTGGTAGCTCTGTTGACGGTGCACTTGCGAATCAACCGCAAGCTCAAGTCACGACCTTCAAGGAATTTAAAGCGGTTGAACCGCCAGAGTTTCAAGGGTCTATGAATCCAGTGGAAGCCCAGACCTGGATCATGGAAGTTAAGATTGTGTTCGACGTTGGTAGAGTTAACGAAGATCAGAAGACTGCGTTCGCAACGTTCATGCTGAAGTCTAAAGCTAGCTACTGGTGGCAGGCAAATAAGGTACGTGGGGGACAAGGAGTGATAGTGTGGGATAGATTTAAGGAGATGTTCTTTGAAATGTACTTTCCAAATGAAGTTCTCTAATCACTTGGAAGTGCAATTTCTGGAGTTGAAGCAAGGAACAATGACGGTGCGGTATGCTGCAGAGTATGCCAAAAAGTTTAACGAGTTGGCAAGGTTTGCCACTTATCAAGTCAATATCGACGAGCGTAAAGCGAGAAGGTTCAAACAAGGATTGAAGCCACGCTTTACAAAGAAGGTCTCAATGTTCCAAATTGAATACATTCATAACAGACCGAGAAGGTAATTATCGCGGAAGGTGGAAGCGATGCCTTGACCAAGTACAATCAAGAACAGAAGAAGAGGAAGAATGAGAATGAGAATAAGGCGAGTGGAAGTAACGTTGGAAGTAACAATCAGAAGAGGAAATGGAGCGAGAATTGATCATGGGGGATAAAAAGAAATCAAAGAAAAGAATAAGTTTGAAGCTTGTGCGACGTGTGGAAAGAGCCATACTAGAGTATGTTTGAAGGGAAAGCGAGTGTGTTTCAACTGTGGTCAGGAGGGACACATTGCACCAAACTGATTTAGTCCAAAGAAAGGAGCATGCTTTACCTGCGATTCGAAGGATCACATGGCTCGTGACTGCCCTAAGAAGCCAGCGGGAAGTGCAAGTGACGGAAAAGGAAACAACAACGGTGGTGGTGCATTGACTATCACTGGACCAGCTCAGTCAAACCGACCTACTGCGAGAACTTTCAATATGACCGTGCAGGATGCTGTGCAATCTAAGGATGTGGTGTTAGGTATCATTTCGATTAATGGTATTAATGCTTATGTACTATTTGATTCGGGTGCTACTTGTTCATTTATATCAGATGAATTTGCTCAGAACTTAGATTTGCCTCAAGAAGAATTAGAATTTCCCTTAAGTATAGAGATTGCGAATAGAGAAGTGATTCTTGTTAGATTTGTGTATAGGAAGTGTAGAATGGTTATAAAGGGTCACGAGATGATGGTAGATTTAATACCAATTAGACTTGGTGAATTTGATGTTATACTGGGGATGAATTGGTTATTCAATTACGGAGCAGTAATTGATTGCCAAAGGAAGTGTGTTAACCTTATGACTCCATCAAAGGTTATGTTCTTTGGCAGCAAGTCACCTCGCAAGCAAGTTGTCTGACGGTGATGCAAGCCAAGAAGTTGTTGAGACAAGGATGTGTAGGATACTTAGCCTACATAGTCAATACACAGAAGAAAAGTGCGAAGTTAAAAGAGATACCGATCATAAGAGATTTTGCAGACGTCTTCCTAGAAGATTTGCTAGGTCTTTCGCCGGATTGACAAATTGAGTTCGTGATTGACTTACTACCAGGAACGGCCCTGATATCTAAGGCACCATACAGAATGGCCCCGATTGAAATGAAGGAGTTGATGGTGCAATTGCAAGAATTACTGGAGAAGAAATATATTCAGCCGAGTGTGTCGCTATGGGGAGCACTGGTGTTGTTTGTCAAGAAGAAAGACGGAACGATGCTGCTCTGCATTGATTACCAAGAATTGAATAAAGTCATGATTAAAAATAAGTATCCATTGCCTAGAATCGATGATCTGTTCGATCAATTGAAGGGAGAGAGATATTTCTCGAACACAGACCTGAGGAGTGGTTATCATCAGTTGAAGGTGAGACCGGAGAATGTACCAAAAATAGCATTCAGAACTCGGTATGGTCATTACGAGTTTTTGGTTATGTCTTTTGGGTTAACCAATGCAGTTTCAGTGTTCATGGATTTGATGAACAGGGTGTTTAAACCATTTTTGGACAAATTTGTGGTGGTGTTTATTGATGATATATTGGTATATTCCAAAACCAAAGAGGAACATGTGGAACACTTAAGAGTGACGTTTGAGACATTGAGAAAAGAGAAGTTATATGCTAAGTTCTCAAAATGTGAATTTTGGTTGGAACGTGTTTAGTTTCTCGGGCACGTTATTGATGAGGACGAAATTTCAGTAGATCCATCAAAGGTTGAAGCTGTAATAAACTGGGATCAGCCGAAGACACCGTTAGAAATAAGGAGTTTCTTAGGATTGGCGGGTTACTACAGGCGTTTTATTCAGGACTTTTTCAAGATCGCAACTCCGTTGATAAATTTAACTAGAAAAGCGGTTAAGTTTGTTTGGACAGAGAAGTGCGAGGAAAATTTTTGAGAGTTAAAGAAGAGGTTGAGTTTAGCACCTGTGTTGTCATTGCCTGATGATACAGGAAATTTTGTGATATATAGTGACGCATCGCATAAAGGACTAGGCTGTGTGCTTATGCAAAATGGCAGAGTTATTGCGTATGCATCACGACAGTTGAAGATTATGAGAAAGGGTATCCGACTCATGACTTGGAGTTGGCGGCGGTGGTGTTTGCCCTGAAAATTTGGAGACATTATCTTTATGGAGAGAGGTGTGAGATATATACTAACCATAAAAGTCTGAAGTATATCTTTACACAAAAAGATTTGAATATGAGGCAAAGAAGATGGTTGGAGCTGATCAAAGACTATGACTGCGAGATTTTCTATCATCCTGGAAAGGCGAATGTTATTGCTGATGCTTTAAGTAGGAAAGGACGAGAGAAGTTAATGATGTTAACTGCTCAGGAGAAGCTAGTTTCGGAAATGGCTAAGATGGAGTTAGAAATTAAATATCCGACAGAATCCGATGAAAAGTTGTTCCAGATAGGTAACAGTTCAACGTTGGTGGAAAAGGTGAAAAATGCACAACTTCAGGATGGAGACTGCAAAAAGATAAAACAAAAGATATCTGAAGGTGAGGAAAACAAATTCAAAATCGATTCAGAAGGGTTACTTCAATTCGAATGGAGAATTTGGGTTCCGCAAGTACTAGAAGTTAAGGAGGAAATTCGGAGTGAGGCTCACAACTCAAGATATTCGATTCACCCTGGGAGTACAAAGATGTACCAGGATCTTAAACATCATTTTTGGTGGCCGAATATGAAGAGGGATGTGGCTGAATAAGTGGCAAAATGTTTAACGTGTCAGAAAGTTAAAGCTGAACATCAAAGGCCAAGCGGATTGTTACAATCGTTGGCGATACGGGAATGGAAATGGGAGCACATCACAATGGATTTTGTGGTAGGTCTTCCAATGACTCAGCAAGGTTACGATGCCATTTGGGTGATTATCGATCGATTGACGAAGTCGGCACACTTTTTGCCAATTAAGCTTTGATTTACCCTAGATCGATTAACAAAACTATACGTGAAGGAAATTGTTTCAAGACACGGTGTACCTGTGTCCATTGTATCAGACAGAGATCCACGTTTCACATTTAATTTTTGGAAACGACTACAAGAGTGCTTGGGGACATAGCTGAGAATGAGCACAATGTACCATCCTCAAACTGACGGACAGAGTGAGAGAACCATCCAAACACTAGAAGATATGCTCAGAGCATATATCATGAATTTCAAGGGAAATTGGGATGACCACCTACCATTGGTGGAATTTGCCTATAATAATAGTTATCACGCGAGTATTGGCATGCCGCCTTACAAAGCGTTATACGGCAGGAAGTGTAGAACTCCGTTATGTTGGGATGAGGTAGGTGAACGTCAGCTATTGGGTCTAGAATTGGTACAACAGACTGTTGAGATCATCAAAGTGATTCGAGCAAGATTGATAGCTGCAAAAGATAGATAGAAGAAGTATGCCGATCAGCATCGACAAAATAGAGAATTCGATGTCGGTAGTTATGTTTTCTTAAAAGTGTCTCCTTGGAAGGAAAAAAATCAGTTTGGAAAGAAGGGGTAATTAAGCCCTAGATTTATAGGACCTTTCGAAGTGCTTCGACGAGTTGGTGAAGTGGCATACGAGATAGCTTTACCTCCGGAGTTGGAGCATATTCATAATGTTTTCCATGTCTCAGTATTAAGGCCATATAAGCCTGATTATAATCATGTAATAGAGTATGAGCCCTTGCAGTTCGAGAAAGATTTATCATATGAAGAAGTCCTTGTTCAAATTGTTGACAGCAAGTACTAAGGAATAAGGTGATACCTTCTGTTAAGGTAATCTGGAGGAACCACACTACTGAAGAAGCTACGTGGGAACTTGAAAGCGTTATGATGAAGAATTATCCTCAGTTGTTTGCTTGATTTTGTATAGCGATTCCTGGGGACAAAATCTTGTTAAGGAGGGAAGAATGTAACGAATAAATTTTTTTGAGTTGTGATTCTGGGGACAGAATCCTTTTAAGGAGAGAAGGATGTAACGATCAAGAAATTTGTAATTTAATTTAAATATTTATTAAATTAAATAAATATTTTAAATAATTTGTTTATTGAGGAAAATAAATAATTGATGAATTGTGGTGAATTAATTTGGTAACTAAATTAATTAATGTTAATTAAATTGAATAATGATAATTTTATTTGAAAGATTTAATTTAAGGAAATAATTAAATTAAATCAATTGCTTAATATTTAGGGAAACAATTAAATTAAGTGCATTATTTAATTTAAAAGAAATAAATAAATTAAATAAAGTGATGCTTCTAATTTATTAATTAAAATTAGATATATAATAATGATAATAAGATTTTTATTTTTATTATTATAAGTTAATTTAAATCAACTAAGCTAAGGTTATTTAAATTAACTAAATTAAGGTGCGACACAAAGTAACTATATAATATAAATAATATTATTTAAATAATTTAGTTTGGGAAATAGGTGCTTAGTCAAACAAGGCCTTGTGGCCTTTGGCTTATTCTAAATGGCGTCTTTTGTTTACTTTAACTGAAAGAGAACGTGGGTTAGTGGTTATTTTTTTTCTACGCTTCTTATTTTTCCCCTAAGGCTTAACAGTTGAGAGAGAGAGAGAGAGAGAGAGAGAGAGAGAGCTTGGAAGAAGAGAGAAAAACACAGAGAGAATTGCCAAGAGATTGAGGGTTTTGCTGTGGAAGGGATTGAAGCCACTGCATATCAATTGCTTCAATAAACAAGGTTTAAGGTATATTGTAGTTCTAATTTTATGTGTTGAGTTCTCTGTGAAAATTTTCTATAAATTATTAAGTCACGTTGGATGATTGTATATATGTGTACATATAGTTTGGTAGAGTCTGTTAGCCACCATATTTGGATGTTATTGGAATAACCAAACACGTAAAATTGGATTTAGGAGGGAATTTAGATAACAGTGATATGTTCATATGATATGGCTTTAGAAAGTATGAAATTGATGTTCTATATGTGTTGTAATCTTCAAATTGAAGTTAGAATATGTTTGTATGTTAAGAAACAAAATTGGTGTAGTTGGAATCGTGTCAATTGGTTAGGAAACGAATTCGTGGTGATCGAATTCGATAAAGGTGTCAAAAATTGAGTTTTTATATGAAAACATAAAATTTAAGGAATTAAATTAGATTAATTTGATTTTTAGTTATTCTAAGTCGATGAATATGTGAAGAAACATGTATGTGTTAGTTTTATATCAATTGCATGTGCTAATTTCACTGTTTTGATGGTGAAATTTGTGTTAGTTGGGCTAAAAATGGAACACTTTTGTCAGATTGCATTTACTTTTTACATGCGGTGTGGGCGTGTTAATATTGGCCACCACCAATGATCGAAATGGCATACAATTCTTACTTGTTGGTTTCTCAGATTGAGCACAAATAAGAATTGCTACCGGGTGCTTTAGACCAAAAAATGGCGCAATTCTTGTTGGCCCTGAACTTTAAGTTTGGCGTCATGAAGGCATACCACCTACAGTCTCGAGACAATTGAAGTCTGCTTATTTATAGGTCATGTATAATTGACTTATGTTAGCTTAGCAAGCATGTTAATGATGTTAAGGCATAATAGAAACTATAATAACAGATTTCAATGTGTTGTAATGCAAAGTGTAAAGATTTAAAATAATTATTTAAATTAGTTATAAAATGAAACCAAATGTGATGTTTTCAAAGGTTAGAGATGAATGGTTAGGTTATGTTGGCTTGTAATGAGATTTCAGATTCGTTAAGTATATTAACCTACGTGGTTAGATGCTAGGTTAGGGTTATGACCTAAATGATGGTTTAAATCCTAAAGCTAATATTCATACAACTAATTGTTTTTGCGATTTCAATGATGTATGTAGGGTAATTGGAGATTATTTTACATTTGTGTAGCTTACAATCAAGGCAAGTCTTCTAACTCTACCTTGTTATTATTGAGCAAGTTTCTAAACCTTATCTCCTTACAATTGAGCAAGCTTTCTAATTTCATTCTTTTCATATTGAATGCAAGTTTCCATTCCTATATTATTATTGTACAAGTTCTTAAAATTGAGCAAGCCTAATCTATCTTGAATATGTTTGTACAAGCTCTTGTAACCTAATTTGTTACCTCAAGCGAGTTTTACTTTTCTAAACCTTGATGTTACTATTCAAAGCATATATTGTTCTAATATATCGATTCAAATGAGATTGTTCTAACTCTTTTGGTTATAGCATTTTTCATGAATATCATGTTTATTCAATTACATATATTGTTGATATCCGATCTTTGACTTTGATAGCCTTGTTCAGTTATACATTCTATATTAAACCTTTATTGATGGAAATTGAATAGTGTTCTAAAATTTTAGAAACACTGATAAGCTAGTTCCAAACTAAACTTTCTTTAGTACGGAAATTCTAAATTCAAACTGAGACGAATAACCCTAACATAGGGGATTTTGTACGTGTAACGTTTAGATGTTTATGCACAATACATGGTACAAAGGGCTGATCCCCCTAAGTACGTTAAGAAGGGTCCGTATAGTCTAAATGACTATTAAGGTTGGGTAATAATACCTAAGTACTGGGGACATAGTTCGTGGTCTTAAGACCCTCAGATAATTAAAGTTCGAACTTGTTTTCTATTTTGATTTGTAGAACAAGTTTCTTATTGTTCAGCTTTCGTTGTTCACTCTCATGTTACTATCATTGCTACTTTCTATATCAGTGAACATTTGTTTGCTCACTCTTGTAATTAACACTACAGCTAAAGTGGAGAAAGTTGATGAGCTGTCTACTAGCAAGGGAAAGGGAAAATTGTCCAAGTGCTGAAGACTTATGATAAATTATTTAAATGTTTTATGTTTCAAGACTTGTTTTATTTTATGATGTATTCCGCAAACTGATGTAATAAATTTAAGGTTAGATTACCTGGGATTGTTTTTAAAATAATGATGTAACCCTTTAATGGGAAAGATTATTGTTTAAGTTATTTAAATTATGTCTTTATCCTTTATGATGGGTAGTTAGATGTAATGGTTTTGGATAGTAAGCACCAAATCCTGTGGGAATGAAGTACCTGGATTTGGGGGTGTCACAATATATATATTCGAGTTATGCATCGATTGAGCCCAAATATAATATTCAGAGCGTTTACCGCTTTTATATATATATATATATATGAAATCAATAAAAGCCACGTACCGACGGTCCGAGCATACGCACACAACACAACTCTCAACGTGAATAAAAGTGGAGAAAGGCTTTAAGAAATCTGAGATGTCTTATAGTGGGCTGCCAAGAAGACTTCAGATGACTTTAAATGAATGAATACTCGGTTTCCACCGGTAAAATATAGCAAAACACAAGTTCACGGGTGTTTGTAAAGGGAAAGCACGTAGTTTAAAGTGTGTACAAAACAAAATGGACAAGACTTCCTTACATTTTCTCTCTTGAAAATGGCCAACCCAAGCCCTCTATTTATAGAGGGGGGAGCCACAGGTGTACCTGCGACAACCGTAGGTCGACCTGTGGATACCTGGGGTGCCCCAGGCTCTGTAGGCCCCGCTATCTCAAAGTACGTGCACTCGTGCAACGCGTTGTCCGCTCGAACCTTCATAACTTTCAATCCATGCATCCGATTGAGGCGTATAATACCTTTCTGGAATGTTGTTGTCAAGAGATACACAATGACATGGGATAAGAGGTTGTACGAAGCCAGGAAGATGGGTCCATGACCAAATCTTCAGGTTTTCAAATTCTATCCGGTGTGCTATCTTGTGCAGTAGTCACTCAGGATTTTGAGCTATGGTTCTTGTAGGACACTTCTGTATAGAATGTAGGTTTAAATGTTTTTGAGATGGCATGAATGTGGGATCGATGTGGCAAAATGACAATTTTTCCCCTCACCAGGGTTATCTCTGGTTCTGGGCTGATTTAGCAGTCGTTGCTCAGGGTTATCTTTGAGATTGGGCTGTTGTAGGTACTGAAGGTCCTCAGGGTTGTCTCTGAGGTGTGCCTAACCTCCCGGGGTTATCTCTGGGGTTGGAACTGAGCGCTTCGGGGTAATCTCCGAGGCTTTTCTAGGGTTATCTCTGGAACTGCAACTGCATTCCTTGGGGTTGTCTCCGAGGTTAGAACTAAAACTCCCGGGGTTATCTCCGGGACTGGAACTGAGTATCTCGAGGTTGTCTCCGAGATGGAAAAACTGAGTATCCCGGGGTTGTCTCCGGGTTTGAGCTGATTTAACTTTCAGGGTTATCTCTAGAAGATGATTCTGCCCTCCTACAAGATTAGTAACAGGAATGCAGAAATTTCGAGTGTTTACAACTAAGTTACAAACATATGCTCAAAAGGTTAGATTTCAAAAATACGTAAGGTTTTCCAAACATGGTTTTTGACTTTTAGCTTTTTTTCCAAAAGATTATAACTCAAACCCCAATCCTATTAAAAATTCTTGCAATACATATTGATACATGTTTAAAGATTATGTATGCTCCTTAAGTTAGGTTAGGTTAGGCCAATTTAGGATTCCTTGTGTCGAACAACAAAAATAGAAATCTAACTCATCGCCTAACCCCGCTTGAGGTGGACCCTTTATATTTGGGGACTTCGCTGAAATGGCACTAAAGTTCACGGGCGTAAGGCATTTCCCAGATCAAGGCTCTATGCAATTTGAAATTCCACTCCCCTGCTACGAACCAACATGCCAAAATCTCAACCAAATACCAATATAATAATACCCAATTGATATAAACTTCATAAACTTACTACCAAACATCCCTATCATGATTCTAACAACTCAAATCCCATAAACAATTAAATTCAAGAATCAAATTCAAGATTTACGTCATTTTTCCAAAGTTTAACACATTTAGCGATTCTCTTCATTACAGATTCGTTACTTGACCAAATTACTCCGTTTAACTTTCGTTGATTCTGTATTCAACCATATTAACAATTTCTAGCATCAATTGACAGATTACATCATGCTTCAACCATAAATTTTTTGACACAAAACAAGTATTTTAGCATTTTCCTAAGAACCTGCAAATCTTGAACTTATGAACATGTAAATGGATATTACCTTCTTGAAGTTGTGAAGTTGATTCTTGCCTCAATTTCCAGATTGTGAATGCTCAACCCAACCACACTTGCACACTAATTTGAAGTTTACTAGAGCACTTAGCAAAAAGTCTGAGAATGAGAATGGCTCCATTTATAGGGAAACTTGTGACCAAAATTGGGCTTTGCTCAATGAATTAAACTAATGGAATGAAGAAGAAGATGATGGATATGAGGAATTTGGTGGAGTAGCACTATTTAGACCACTCCCCTCTTCATTATTTGCTATCTTTGAGCTTGATAATGAGGGACTAGGCCAATGGCCTATTACGTGATGAAGAAAAAGGAAGACACTCAATTTGGGACACTCCCTCCTAATACTCAACATTTGCAACCCACTACTAGCATACTTAGGTTTATTTGATATTTTCCACAAATGTGAATACATTACAGACATAGAATTATATAATCCATGTACATTGGTGTATTTCAAATAATCTTTTCATTAGACTAGAATATTATTTAGCTGGGTACCAATATTATTTTTCATAAGACTCATTATTCCAATTCTACATAAATATTAAAATAAACATTTAATAGTAAATATTTATTTATTCAAATTTAATTCCCCTCATATGTTTAAAATACACATTTAATTGCTCCCTCACACATCATGATGTCACATAAGACTCTTTCATACAACTTAGTAAATTACCTAAGTTAAGCTTACTTTTATCATATAGTTTTATATAATAATTATTCACATTCTAATGTCACACCTCATTTTATATTGAATGAAGAAACCTTATAATATATGACTACACCTTACATGCTATTGCTCACAATAAATAATGAATAATAATAGCAATTAGTCAATCACATTATGCAATTATTTATCCACTACTAGTACTAATTACTTTCATCCGTTTCATCATTAATTTAATTAGTAACTTTCTCATTTCACCACTTTGCCACACTAGGCATAATTTCATAAGCTTAAATTAAGCTTCTCATCACTTCTACTACATAGCTCAATTATCATATACTTATTCAATTAAATCAATTACCACAACTCATGCCAACACTATATATATATATTAATATTCAAATAAATATTCAAACAATCATTATTCTCAGCATTAATATAATTTATTTAAAATTTGCGGGCATTACATCCTTCCCCCTTATAAGAATTTTGTCCTCAGAATTAGTACAAGGTTACACAAATAAATGGGGGCAATCCCTTTGCATCTTATCTTCTAATTCCCATGTGGCCTCCTCGGTGTCGTGGTTTCGCCAAACTACTTTTATAGATGATATAACTTTTGTTCTTAACGTTTGCTCTTTTCTATCTAGTATTTGAGTAGGAATCTCCTCATACATTAGATTTTTCTCTACTTGAATGGGCTCGTAGGAGATCACGTGTCTATAGTCGGGCTTGTATGGACGTAACACTGAAATGTGAAACACGTTGTGGATGTGTTCTAATTCAGGCGGCAAGGATACCTTGTATACCACTTCGCCTATCCTTCACAGTACTTCGAATGGTCCTATGAACCTCAGACTCAATTTCCCTTTCTTTCTGAATCTGATCTTTCCCTTCCAGGGAGACACCTTCAAAAATACAAAACTTCTGTAAGTCCCCAACTTTTATGAATAAAGATTATTTTTTCTCAAAATATATTTTTAAATATTATGGTGTGAATTTGATATAATGTTATAGTTGTGGGTAATATTTATAAATTTTGCAAAGTAAGCAAGTTGTTATAAAATATTTGATTGGTCGGAGAATATTTGTTTTAACAGGGAATATTCATACGACGGCACAATCATTGGTGGACTCCACAACGTAAGTATTGTCGGAGTTAGAAAACGACAGAAATATCTTTTTATTATAAAAATAACGGCGAAAGTTTTACCGTTAAACTGTTGAAATACCCGGTAGTAAAAGTACAATAATACGCGTAATTGCATAGTAGCACACTGTCTTGTATAGTATCTTTGATTATTGATGCTTACGTGAGAAGTCACTCAGTTTTATTCAATTATTACCACAGTAATTGTTGCATAATATCTCTCATATTATTGATTCAATTATTGTCACAGTATCATCTGCACAATATTTTATATATTTTTAAATCAATATTTGAGACGATAAAGTTATTCATATTATTATTTGCATTATTGACAATGTCTAGAAAGTTCTGTCGAGGAAAGGGTTTGGTCACCTAATTGCGCGCCAATAGGGAGAAATCCTTATCGGAAAGCCCCCTCTTTCTTGGAAATGATCTGGTTGTTAAATATTGCAAATTATAATATTAATGATGAATAAGTTCGTGTTGATTAAAGATATTTGTTCATTTAGTTTTCTTTAATTCATCTGTAACCCAATTACCCTTAAAGGAGGTATTTCATTGATTGGCTGGTTTTGTTATTATTGACCAAACGAGCAATTAATCAGATAAATGAGCAATTATTTGCTATTGGTTCACATACAAATTACTGTTGGTTCACGTGTATGGAACTATTGATTCACATGCATATACTATTAGGGGAGGTGGTGCCAGATTGATATTACTTCAAGGACTAAATTAAAAATAGAGGTAAAAATGAGGGTACTATAATGTAATAATCCGAGCCCCTAAACGTGCAGTTATCGAAGCTATGTTTTTCTATAAATAGAAGCTCATTTCTTCTTTCATTCTCACCAATTCACTAAGACTCATAAGAGAAATTATAGAGAGAGAATCTATAGAGAGAAAGAAGAAGAGTATTCTGTTACTTCACTATTGTAGTATCCAGCCTTCTACTAAGGTAAGAGATATTATTTTTGTTCAATATTTGTATGAAATAATATTTCTTCCATACTCTGTAGTATATAAGTAATATTATTTCATTTTGTATTCCTAATTCCACACTCATTTTGTTAAAGTATTGCTTTTATACTCCATGAAATTAGTAGAATATCCTTGAAATTTGCGCTTCATCTAGTATCGTTTCACAAGGATATTTTTTTGAACATTCTTGATAATTTTTAATCTTTTCATGTTGGAGTACTATTCATAAAGTACTATTCACAGGGTACTATTCACAAAGTACTATTTCTAAAGTACTATTCATAAAGTACTATTCACGGGGTACTATTCACTCGGGTACTATTCATGATAAAAATTGATTTCTTTTCCGCCCAAATCATTTTTGATACAATATTATTCTTAAATTTTACTCCACAAAGCAGTATCATGTTGACAATTTGGAAATTATTAAATTATGGATAAATTAAATTATAAATCATTAAAAATTTATCCTTTGCTTTCTTTTAATTGAATTCTTATATCATTGTCTTCATCCTCATGCTTATATTGTGATGAAAGTCATCTTTGGCCGTAGTGCATAGATGGACTGTTGATTGGTATGATTATGACCAGGGATTATTTGGTATAATCATGACCCATAATGTTACAAATGATGTGGTAAAAGTCCTTATTGGCCCGTAGTGCATTGATGGACAGTTGTTGGCATGATCATGACCATTGGTGATTTACACAAATATCCTTGGCCCGTAGTGCATGGATAATTCGTGGACGTGATACTAATGAATATCCTTGGCCCGTAGTGCATGGATAATGTAGTGATGTGGATTATTTATTGAGCTGAGTCTCAGCGATAAAATTGATGATAAACTTTTTAAATCATAGAAGATAGTAGATATCATGCTCTACTTGACTCTTCTAATGGATTGCTTATTCTGTTGTAGTTAAACTTATTGTTTATTATCATTTTAACACTGTTGAAGGCTAACGATAATTTATTCTGCATTATCTTAGTCATAATATTTCTTACAGGGCTAATTGAGCTCACCCTTTTGCTTTCATTATTTTCTTCAGGAAATGAGAACGCAGTCAGGACTAGTCGGGCAACGGAGTAATGGTTCGAGATGGTGGCTATAGTAGTCCTCACTATTCTATGAAATAGTGTGATAATAATTGTAATAAGGACTCCATTTGAGTTTGGATATTGTCTAGAAGACAATATTCGTGTAAAAACTCTCAGCTATGCTTCTGTCATATTGTATAAAAGAAGTTTGTATTTAAATTCTGTACCATGTATTTGGCGACTCAAAATGTGTGATGTGTACCTATTTTGAGGGCGTCACAAGTACCGACTTCAAAATCTCTGTTCTGACGATGCAAATCGGCATATTTCTTTTAGCGATCTTGAGCTGCTACCAATCTGGCTCTTATCGTTGTTACTACATTGGCCGTTTGTTGAACTAATTCTAGTCCCAAAAGTTATCGTTCTCCGACTTCACCCAACACAACGGTGTTCTATACTTTCTCCGGTAAAGAGCTTCATATGGCAGCATACCGATACTCGCATGATAGCTATTACTGTAAGCAAATTCTACTAATGGTAAGTGGTTGTCCCAATTCCCTTTGAAGTCCATCACGCAAGCTCTAAGCATATCCTCCAACATTTATATGGTTCGTTCACTCTGCCCAACGGTTTGAGGGTGATAAGCAATACTTAATCTCAACTAAGTTCCCATTCGTGCTTGCAAACCTTTCCAGAATTTTGACGTGAAACGCAGATCTCGATTGAAGACAATCGACACTGGCACTCCATGTCGCGATACGATTTCCTTTACATATAAATTTGCTAACTGGTTTAAATGAGATGTCTTTGTTAGTCGGTCCACTATAACCCAAATGGAATCATAACCCTTTTGTATAATCGGAAGTCCAACCACGAAGTCCATCGTAATATGCCCCCATTTTCACTCTGGTATTTCCAACGGTTGAAGTAGTCCACTTGGCCTCTAGTGTTCTTCTTTGACTCTTTGACAAGTAAGACATCTACTGACGCACTCTGCAACATCTCGTTTCAAATTAGGCTACCAAAAGTGGTGTCGAAGATCCCGGTACATCTTCGTGCCTCCTAGATGAACATAATACGTCGTATTGTGTGCTTCGTGCAAGATTTTCTCTTTTAGTTCGGTTACAGCTGGCACCCATACTCGACCCTCAAATCTTAATATATGTTATCTTCTCACATTCTTCATCTTTCTCTTGTGTTTCCTTTATTCTATCCAATAACGTCGGGTGAGCTTCCATTATGAATAACTTTCTTTCCACTTCTTTTGCTTCCTCCACCTCTATTTCCAACTTTTCCATTTCTCTTATTAATTCCTCCTGAGTTGTCAATTTGAATAACTTCTCCCTTCCCTTTCTACTCAAAGCGTCGGCTACTACGTTTATTTTTCCCAGGTAATAAAGAATTTTGCAGTCGTAATCCTTGATTAATTCCAACCACCTTCTTTGTCGCATGTTCAACTCCTTCCATGTGAAGATATATTTCAAACTCTTGTGGTCCGTGTATATCTCGCATTTTTCTTCATACAAATAATACCTCCAAATTTTCAACACAAAAACTACAGCTGCTAACTCCAAGTCATGGGTAGGGTATCGTTTTTCATAATTTTTCAACTGTCATGATGCATATGCTCTAACAACCCGATATTTTCTATATAATTAAATCAAAAAAATTGCGTATAATTATTTTTTAAAGGGTGGGAATATGTATAAATTAAAGCTTATGTATTTAAAAATTTATTTATTACATGAATAATTTCAAATAATTTTGTTAGAATTATTGACCATTATAAATTATATTTTATTATTAATTTTGTAGTAAAAATATTTTTATTATTTATTTTCCATGAAAATATGATTATTTTATTATTTAAATAATTTATGAAATGATTATTAAATTATTATAATAATTATTTTATGAATTTTAGTTCGATTATTTAAGTTAATTATTCTAACTTAATTAATAATGTTATATATGCAAGATAAATCGATTTGGAATCCAAACCCTAATTCTGATTTTTGAATAAGGACAGAGAAAAATAATATTCTATTAATTATATTTTAGTTCTATAAATATGTACTGTATGTACGTATTGATAATGATTGGTCAATTATGGTACAGTGTTAGAAAACCCTAGCAATACCGTGTTAAACCCTATTTTAAAATTCAATTATGAGTTTAAGACTGTTATGTAAATGTGTTATATGATTTATGTTTAGTAATATAGAATTAATAGTTAATTAGGGAAACCCTAATTAGTTTTAAAAAACTATAATTAGTAATTGGAAACCCTAATTACTAAGCTAGAACCCTAATTGTCAAATTAGTAACCCTATTTTGCTATATATGAACCCTAATAGCTAATTTAGCAATCTTAATGCTAATTAGTGAACCTTAAATCTAATTTTCATGTTTTATATTATTAGAAAACCTAAACTAATTTAGAAACCCTAAATTTGTAATTTAGGAAACCTAATTTTCTATTTTAGCCCTAATTAGGAATTCCACAAAAATCAATGTATGAAACCTTAAGGTTAAACCCTAAGGGTCAAACCCTAAAGGTTTGCCAATTTACATTTTTGTAATTAAAATCACAAGCCTAATGACCAAACTACCCTTGTGCATATTTTATTAAGCTAACTTGTCAAACTTGCTAAAACTTTAGTTGCTCAACCACTCTATCTACTCCATGTGACTTAAATCTCCATCCATCAGCCTTATATCTCAGCAAATGGCATTGTATCATGTTATATATATAGAATTAGAGAGAGAAAAGTCATATTTTATCTCATTTGTTCACCAAACACCCAACTTAAGCTCTCTCTCTCTCTCTCTCCAAATCCACGAATTTGTATAGCATATCAGTCCCAAAACAAAGCCCCACTATCACTTATAGCAAATCAGAAGCCAGATTCAAGCATTAATCAAAGTGAGGTATAAAACCTAAACCAAAAATCTGATCCTTGATCCTTTGTTAAATGTTATGTTTGAGTGTTAAAATATGTGGTATGTAGTGTATATTGATGATCTGGGTTGATAGATGTTAGATCCATAACATCTATAGGCTCGGATTTGAAGATTTTCAAAATCTGGAAAACTGAGAAATATGGTCTGACAACCAAATGTCAGATCCCATAGATCTCAGTCTCTTTATGTTTTTGTTGGTTTAAAGGTTGATATTTGTAGTATGTTATGTGGTCTATCATTTGGAACTTGATTCAAGGTCAGAGCATTAACAGGTTGCAAGATATGTGTAAGACCCCAACTTTTATAAATAAAGATAAATTTTCTATAAATATTATTTTTGAATATTATGGAATAAATTTGATATAATGTTATAGTTAGGGTAATATTTATAAATTTTGCAAAAAAGCAAGTTGTTATAAAATATTCATTTGGTGGGGAATATTCTTTTTGTCGGGAATATTAAATAGACGACTACTCAATCATTAGTGGACCCCATTAATGGAAGTATTGTAAATAGTTAAAATCACAAAATTATCTTTCTATAAAAATAACTACAGAGGTGTTACCATTAAAACTGTTGAACTACCGGTGGTAAAAAAGTACAATAATACTCGTGAGTTGTATAGTAGCACACGATATTGATTATTGATGCTTACGTGAGAAGTCACTCACCTATGCTCAATTATTGCTACGATAATTCTTTGCATCATATCTCTTATATTATTGATTCAATTATCACACAAGATCATCTCAGATAATATGTTATAGTATTAAATCAATAATTGAGACGACAAGTTATAAATGATTAATAATTGTTGAAAGATTAAATATGTGTTGATTAAAAATAAAATGATTTGTGGTAATATTTATTCAATCCTTGATGTATATAAAGAGTCTCATTATGAGACGTTTGTGGTAAGTTTGATTATTTTATGGGGGCCCATATGTCATCATCTAAGAGTCTCTTCGTCAATAAGTAATTACCTTCAAATAATAGTAATTACCTTTGTGAATAGTAATTACCTTCGTCGATAGTAATTACCTTTACCAGACGTCGAACCACTTGTCGTTTCACATTACAAAGCGCCAAACCACTTTTCTTTTCACATCACCACTCGTCAAGCCACTTGCCTTTTCATATGGCGGGTGCTAAGCTAGAAATCTTCTATAAATAGAGGCCTAGTGCTTCATTATTTTTCACGAATTCATTCAAGCTATAAAGAGAGAAAGTATAGAGAGAATAAGAGAGAAGGAAGAAGAGTATTTTTGTTACTACACTATCTGCGATTCAATCTCCTACCAAAAGTAAGGGTGTTATTCTTTCTTATTCATGAAGAGAACTGTTGTTATTCCATTGCTTATTATTACATTGGAATAACTTTGTATCTGCGATTTACCTATACTTGGTGACATTCTTCTATTATTCTCATTGGAACATCCTGTGCATGTGTTTTACACCGACTTCGGTTCCGCTTTATTATTATTATTCTCGCTGGAACATCCTCGTGCTGTGTTTTTACGCCGGACTGGTTCCATTCTTTATTATTCATTGGAATATCCCATCTGCATGCGCTTTCTGCCGGACCTAGTTCCGTTATTTATTATTCTCATTGGAATAACTCGCATGTATACGGCCTATCGCATGCATGGTGATTTCTTTTGTTATTCCATTCTTTATTATACCCAAATAAGTTAAAACTTTGACTTATATACTCCATGAAATTAGTGGAATATCCTTGATATTTGTGCTTCATCCAAATCCTTTCATGGAAATATTTTTCTCAATATTCTTGAATTTTACTTTACAAAGCGATGATCATGTTGACGATTTTGGATGTTATTGGTTCCTAGATAAATTAATTCTTGAACTTGTTTTATTGAATATCATTGTCATCATCCTCATGTTTATATTAAGTTGAAAGTCATCTCGTACATGGCATGGTATAGATGGACTTGGTATGATTATGACCAGAGACTATTCGGTGTAATCATGACCGTAATGTTACAAATGATGTGGTAAAAATCCTCAGTGGCTGTAGTGCATTGATGGACAGTTGTTGGCATGATCATGACCATTAATGAATACACAAATATTCTTGGCCGTAGTGCATGAATAATTGTGGTCGTGATACTAAAGAATATCCTTGGCCGTAGTGCAGGGGTGATTCGATGATGTGGAATATTTATTAAAGTTGAGTCTCAGCTATAACAGTGATGAAAAACCTTTTAAATCATAAAAGATAGTAGATTTTATTTTCTACTTGACTCTTTTAATGGATTCTTTGGTTCATTGTAGTTAAACTTGATGTTCATTATATTTTATCGCTTTAACATTTGTTGTAGAAAGCTAATGATAATTTATTCGCATTATCTTAGTCATAATATTTCTTCTTGAGCTAGTTGAGCTCACCCTTTCTTTCACCGTTCTCTTGAAATGAGAATATAGGCGGGACGAGTCGGGGAACAGAGTAATGGTCCGGAGGACAAGATAGTAGTCCTCACTATTCGCGTGAAATAGTGTGATAATAATTGTAATGAGGACTCCTTTTGAGTTTGTATGATCTCTAGTAGACAATATTTGTATTCAAACTCACAGTTTATGTCGTATTGTACACGACAGTTATATTAGTAAGTTGTATTTAAATTCTGTACCATGTATCTGACTACCCAAGATGGGTGATGTATACCTAATTTTGGGGGCGTCACAGTTGGTATCAGAGCTTAGGGATATGATCCCTGGCTAAGATGTGAGAATAGTACTAGGAGGGGAGAGACGGGGAATACCTTCACTAGTATGACCTACCTAAGTTTATGTGCTATTTTGTTAGTCGGTCAGAATATAGGGATAATATGTTACATGTCAATTAAACTTTTGTTTTGTGGCAGTATCTGAAAATAACATCTGAGAATGTTGAGAATAACAATTTTGCACAGACGATCGTTGATTCACCACATATCAATAATCAGGATAATGTGCATCAGGAAGGCGACAATCCTCATGCAAACAACAACACTGACCAAATGATGAATGATCAAATGTTCAGAGGCTTTATGCAATTCATGCAACAGCAGGCGAGAGCGACTCCTGTCCAAAACGTAGGTGGAAACACAGAAAACTCTCGGGCGGTCACCGCTAAACAGTTCAAGGAGCTGGGACCACCGGAGTTTAAGGGAGAGCCAAAACCACTTCTGGCGGAAGCATGGATAAAGCAGATTACCAAGATATTTGATGTCTTGGGATGCTTCGAGGAGCAAAAGGTCCCTTTGCCGCTTTTATGTTCTTGCGGAGAGGCGATTCTTTGGTGGGAATCGTAAAACGTACTCAACTCATTGTCTTCAAGATATCTTGGGAGAAGTTCGAGAGTCATTCAATGACAAATACTTTCACGAAAGTATTCGCCACATGAAGGAGGTGGAGTTTATCAAGTTGGAACAAAACAATATGGCCGTGTGCAATACGAGGCAAAATTTGCGAGTTATCACAATTCGTCCCACTTGGTGGATAATGAAGAGAGAATGACGTGAATGTTTTTAAGAGGTTTGAAGTCGGAGATACGTCAACATCTTATTTCTCATAAACCGTGTTTGTATTCGATGTTATAAATAGGGCTCGATTAGTGGAGCGCGATAACGAGTCAACGCAACTAAAAGAGAGCGGTAATTGCGCAAAATTATAATACCAAATGAGAGTAGTTATTGAGCGGTGACAACAAGCGTGGAGGGGAATCAACGGGCCGAGATATGGTAACCACTTGGTGGTAATCGAGGCCAAAACAATAAGAATGGACATTTCAAGAAAAGGAGATTCAACAATAATGGAAAGACGTCGAAGACCAAAGACCCGTTGTTAAGGAAGGAGAAAGACCACCTATCATATGCTTCAAATGCGAGGAGAGGGACACATCGATCAAAGCGTGCCATGCCATCCAAAGCATGTTATAATTGTGGAAGAGAAGGTCACTTAGCTCGATTTTGTCGTTCCATCAAGACAAATTCACTAGGATGGATGCACCAAAGGCCGTCCCAGAAAAGTCAAAATCGATAGTGCAAGGGAGAGCGTTTGTTGTGACCTCCCAGAGAGCAAGGAATCCGAATGAGGTCATCACGGGTAAGCTTATCATAAACTCTAATGAAGTCTATACTTTATTTGATACCAGTTCTACCCATTCTTTTATTTCTCCTACTTGCGCTCATTGATTAAATTTGACTCCGGAGAAATTAGACTTTGACTTATCTGTGGAAACTCCGTTGGGAGAAACCATCATTACATCAACTGTTTATAAGTCTTGTTTGGTTCAAATCGGTACCCTCACATTACCTGTCGATCTTATTTCATTGAAAATACTTACATTTGACGTAATTCTAGGGATTGATTGGTTAACTACTCATCATGCAAAAATTGATTATTTTCGTAAGGTTGTTAGCTTTCATATTCCTAATCAACCTATTATGCGAATTCAAGCAACAAAACCATTAAAATCAATCACTGTCATCTCAAGCCATAAAGCTATTCGTTTATTGAAAAAGCGGATGTCAAGTTTTCTTAGCTCATGTCACGGATCTAAACAAAAATACGCCGAGTTTTGAATGATATTTCTATTGTTAATAAATTTCCTAACGTATTCCTCAAGAACTTCCCCTGCCTACCCCCAGAGCGTGAAATTGAATTTTGTATCGACCTTGAACCCTAAGACAAAACCCATTTCCAAAGCCCCATATCGAATGACTCTATTGAACTTCGGAGTTAAAGACCCAATGCGCAGGAATTGTTAGACATCGGCTTTATTCATCCTAGTACTTCTCCTTGGGGTGCTCTGCATTATTCGTGAAGAAGAAAGATGGGAGTATGCGACTTTGTATTCATTATCGGGAGTTGAATCATGTCACCATCAAAAATAGGTACCCATTGCCACGTATTGATGACCTGTTTGACCAATTGCAAGGCGCCAAATTCTTTTCAAAGATTGATCTTCGTTCCGGATATCACCAATTGAAGATTAGAACCGATGACATTCCAAAGACGGCTTTCAGAACTCGGTTTGGGCATTATGAATTCCTAGTCATGTCTTTTAGATTGACTAATGCTCCTGCTGCCTTCATGGATATGATGAACCGAGTATTCAAGGAATATTTGGATCACTTTGTGGTCGTCTTTATTGATGACATCCTTATTTATTCCAAAAGCCGTGAAGATCATGAGCAACACTTGAGGCTGACACTCCAAAAGCTTCGTGAATATAAGCTTTATGCCAAGTTGAAGAAATGCGAGTTCTGGCTTGAAGAAGTAGCATTCCTTGGGCACGTGGTATCAAGTCATGGAATATCTGTTGACCCAAAGAAAGATTGAAGCTATTCAAAGTGGGAACAACCTAAATCGATGACCGGCATCGTAGCTTTCTCGGTTTAATTGGTTATTATCGAAGATTCGTGGAAGGATTTTCTCGAATCGCTACTCCATTGACTCAAATTGACTTCGGAAAGATACAAAGTTCGGTTGGAGCGAAGAATGTGAGAAGAGTTTTCAAGAACTCAAGAGGAGACTTATTTTAGCACATGTTACGACAATACCATCCGACTTTGAGGATTTGTCATCTCTGATGATGCTTCTAGCAAAGGGTTGGGATGTGTTCTCATGCAACATGGAAAAGTTATAGCCTTATGCCTCGCGACAACTCAAAGAATATGAGAGGAATTATCCTACTCATGATCTAGAGTTAGCATACCGTTATCTTTGCACTTAAAATTTGGAGGCATTACTTGTATGGGGAGAAAGTGGAGATCTTAACGGATCATAAAAGCCTCAAATATTTCTTCACTCAAAGGAACTCAACAAGCGACAACGACGTTGGCTTGAATCTGTTGAAAGATTATGATCATACCATCCAATACCATCCTCGAAAAAGCGAACGTGGTAGGTGACACATTGAGTAGAAGATCATATGCAAGTCACGAAAAGAGTGCGATATTGTCAACGCAAAGCCCATTTTGTGTGACTTGCAAAGGATGGAGATAGAGTTAAAGACTCCAGAGACGCGTGTGATGATAGCAAGTATACTGAGTAGAACCGACTTTAATCGATAATGTTAAAGTCGCTCGAAGCTACGGACACGGAGCTGATGCGTATGAGGAAGAAAGTGCAAGAAGGTGCTATCTTAGGAAGCAAGAATCGATGAAGAAGGAATACTTGAGTCAACTCCGGACTTTGTGTTCTGACGACCACGATTTAAAGTATAATATCATGATGGAGGCGCACAACACACCATTTGCAATCCATCTCGGGAGTACCAAAATGTATCATGATATTCGCCATACATTTTGGTGGAGCAATATGAAGAGAGAGATATATACTGTTTATCTCAAGGTGTTTAACTTGTCAACGAGTTAAAGCGAGACATCAAGTACCAAAAGGTCCATTGCAACCACTTGAAATTCCATAATGGAAGTGGGAGCACATTACCATGGATTTAGTTACTGGGGTCTTCCTAAGGTTTCTCAAGGCATAGATGCGATTTGGGTCATTGTTGATAGATTGACCAAGTCCGCTCATTTCTTCTGCGACACGAGAAACTTATACACTTGAACGCCTTGCTCAGTATGTACATAAAACGAGATTGTAAGATCGCATGGTATTCCCCAGTATCCATAGTTTCGATCGAGACCCAAGATTCACTTCACGATTTTGGGTTAGTTTGCAAAAAAGCTATGGGCACAGACTTACGATTTAGCTCGGCATATCATCCTCGACGGACGGACGGTCGGAGAGGACTATTCAAACTCTTGAAGATCTATTAAGACTCGTGTCCTTGATTTCAAGGGAAGTTGGGACAAGTTCTTACCATTGGTAGAGTTTTCCTACAACAACAGCTTATCAAGCAAGTATTGGCATGGCTCCATTCAAGCGTTGTATGGAAGAAAGTGTCGTTCTCCAAGATCTTTGGGATGAGGTGGGTGAAGCAACGTTGTTGGGACCGGATTTGGTACGTATGACTACGGAAAAAGATTCAAACGATCCGACAACGTATAAAAACCTCACAAAATCGACAAAAGAGTTATCTTGATCTTCATCGAAAGGACGTGGAATTGATATAGGAGATCATGTGTTGTTAAGAGTTGCTCCATGGAAAGGAGTTACAAGATTTGGAAAGAGAGGAAAACTCAATCCTCGATTCATCTGGTCCATTTTTAATCCTCGATCGAGTAGGAACTGTGGCCTATAGACTCGCTTTATCGCCAAGTATGTCTCGTGTTCATAACGCTTTTCACATATCCATGTTACGTAAATATATGAAAGACCCGAACCACATTATTGAAGTTAGAACCGGATGAAATAGCGGAAGATTTGACGTATGAAGAGATTCCTGTCAAATCTTGGATAAGAAGGAACATATACTACGCCCAAGGTTATACCTCAAGTCAAAGTTTTGTGGAGGAACCACGATGTTGAGGAATGACTTGGGAGTTAGAATCAAATAAAATCAAGGTATCCATACCTCTTCGACACATACCAGTGTATCGTACCCTAATTTCGAGGGCGAAATTTCATAAGAAGGGAGGTTGTAAGACCCCAACTTTTATAAAAAAGATGAATTTTCTATAAATATTATTTTGAATATTATGGAATAAATTTGATATAATGTTATAGTTGTGGGTAATATTTATAAATTTTGCAAAAGTAAGCAAGTTGTTATAAAATATTCGTTTGGTTCCAGGGAATATTCTTTTTGTTTGGGAATATTCGATACGACTACTCAATCATTAGTGGACCCCATTAACGGAAGTATTGTCGTAGTTAGAAAAACGACAAAATTATATTTCTATAAAATAACTACAGAGGTGTTACTGTTAAAACCGTTGAACTACCCAAAGTAAAAAAAATGCGATGTCTGCCGTAGTTGTATAGTAGCACACGATATTGATTATTGATGCTTACGTGAGAAGTCACTCACTTATGCTCAATTATTGCTACATAATTCTTTGCATCATATCTCTTATATTATTGATTCAATTATTGTCACAATTATCATCTATATAATATGTTATAGTATTAAATCAATAATTGAGACGACAAGTTATAAATGATTAATAATTGTTGAAAGATTAAATATGTGTTGATTAAAAATAAAATGATTTGTGGTAATATTTATTCAATCCTTGATGTATATAAAGAGTCTGCATATGAGGCGTTTGTGGTAAGTTTGATTATTTTATGGGGGCTCATATGTCATCATCTAAGAGTCTCTTCATCAATAAGTAATTACCTTCGTCGATAAGAGTAATTACCTTTGTGAATAGTAATTACCTTCGTCAATAGTAATTACCTTTACTGGACGTCGAACCACTTGTCGTTTCACATTACAAAAAAGCGTCGAACCACTTGTTGTTTCACATTACAAAGCGTCCGAACCACTTGTCATTTCACATTACAAAAGCGCCAAACCACTTTTCTTTTCACATCACCATTAAATCGAGCCACTTGCCTTTTCATATGGCAAACCGCTAAGCTAGAAATCTTCTATAAATAGAGGCCTAGTGCTTCATTATTTTTCACTTAATTCATTCAAGCTATAGAGAGAAAAAGTATAGAGAGAATAAGAGAGAAGGAAGAAGAGTATTTTGTTACTACACTATCATCGCAGATTCAATCTCCTACCAAAAGTAAGGGGTGTTATTCTTTCTTATTCATGAAGAGAATCTGTTGTTATTCCATTGCTTATTATTCTCATTGGAATAACTTTGATATCTGTGCTTTACCTATACTTGGTGACATTCTTCTATTATTCTGCTGGAACATCCTCGTCATGTGTTTTACACCCGACCGGTTCCGCTCTTTATTATTATTCTATTGGAACATCCTGTCATGTGTTTTACACCCGACTGGTTCCGCCTTTATTATTATTCATTGGAACATCCTCATGCATGCGTTTTACTGCGGACTGGTTCCGTTATTTATTATTCTGTTGGAATAACCAAAGATGTAAAGGCCTATCGCATGCATGGTGATTTCTTTTGTTATTCCATTCTTTATTATACCCAAATTGGTTAAAACTTTGACTTCTATACTCCATGAAATTAGTGGAATATCCTTGATATTTGCGCTTCATCTAAGTATCCTTTCATGGAAATATTCTTCTCAATATTCTTGAATTTTACTCTACAAAGCGATGATCATGTTGACAGTTTGGATGTTATTGGTTCCTAGATAAATTAATTCTTGAACTTGTTTTATTGAATATCATTGTCATCATTCTCATGTTTATATTATGTTGAAAGTCATCTCGTGGCTCAGTAGTGCGTAGATGGACTTGGTATGATTATGACCGAGAGACTATTCGGTGTAATCATGACCGTAATGTTACAAATGATGTGGTAAAAATCCTCGATGGTCTGTAGTGTGCATTGATGGACAAATTGTTGGCATGATCATGACCATTAATGAATACACAAATATTCTTGGCCCGTAGTGTATGAATAATTGTGGTCGTGATACTAAAGAATATCCTTGGCCAGTAGTGCGGGGGTGATTCGATGATATGGAATATTTATTAAAGTTGAGTCTCAAATTATAACGATGATGAAAAACCTTTTAAATCATAAAAGATAGTAGATTTTATTTTCTACTTGACTCTTTTAATGGATTCTTTGGTTCCTTGTAGTTAAACTTGATGTTCATTATATTTTATCGGTTTAACATCATTGTTGTAGGCTAATGATAATTTATTCGCATTATCTTAGTCATAATATTTCTTCTTGAGCTAGTTGAGCTCACCCTTTCTTTCACCGTTTCTTGTGAAATGAGAATATAGCTGGGACGAGTCGGGGAACGGAGTAATGGTCCAGAGGATAGCATTAGTAGTCCTCACTATTTTGTGAAATAGTGTGATAATAATTGTAACGAGGACTCCTTTTGAGTTTGTATGATCTCTAGTAGACAATATTTGTATTCAAACTCACGCTTATATGTCGTATTGTACACGACAGTTTTATTAGTAAGTTGTATTTAAATTCTGTACCATGTATCTGACTACCCAAGATGGGTGATGTATACCTAATTTTGGGGGCGTCATATATGGGTGGTCAAACCCCATTAACCGACCATGACTGGACAAAATCTGGGTAACCCAGATCTTGCCCAGAACTGTCTGACAATGAGTTTATGGCTCTAAATCTAGCAGGTTGTTGTTTATTTGTTCTTGTTTTTGTGTCTATCTTGTAGATTGGTATATGGACTGTTGATTCACGCTTTTATATCACATAACTATCAAATAGGATGGATTTTGTGGCTGGTTAAAGTTGTGGAAATGATCATGAAGGTTGTTTTCTGGGTAACCCAGAAAATGCTTGAACATGTCGTCTGACATTGTTTGACCGGCATAAAGCTGCTTGATCTGTTGTTGTTTTAGTGATTTAATGTGTTAGATCTCTTCTTTGTCATGTTGGCTACACACTGGATCCATTATATCACAAAAATGATACACGAACTGCAAGTTGTGGAAGCCCAAATATGGCTACACGAACTGTTCTTCATTTCTAGGTAACCCATAAAATGAAGAACAACTCTGACAGCTTGTTCAAGGCTTTAGATCTTTTTGATTGATGATGTTTAGACTTTTCTAGTGTTCAAAACATGTACCCTATTAGTTTATCTACAAGGCCCGACGTCTAGAACACCTTTACCATGAACAAATTTCATGCTAGAAGGCCATGAATAGCGTTGACCAGCCATGACTTCTGGTTTCTGGGCAGCCCAGAACATGAAGAACACTTCTGACAGCTAGTTTGTTGGCTTGTAACTTTCATTTGTGATGTTGTATGACCCTATTATTTGTTGTTACATGTAGTGTTACACTAGTACTACAAGATCAAGGTATTAGCTTGCCCAGCAGCACTACAAATTAGGAATTGATCAAGGTCAAACCTAGCTACTCGATCAGTGACATTGAGTGTTCTTGCTGCTCAAGAACACTTTAGGCAACAATTTTTGTCGCTAAAGGCTATAACGATAGATTTAATAATTTTATTTAATTTATTTTTTAAAAATCATTTAAAAATAGAAATTTATTTCTGAAAATTAGAAAAATTATTTGAAGTTATAAAAATTAACTTTTAATATTTTGGAATATTTTCCATAAATATTAGTATTTATTTAAATATTATTGATATTTAATTTATTTAATAAAATTAAAATGATTTTATTATATTAAAAATCATTTTAAATAATAATAAGGTATTTAAAAATATTTTAAGTAATAAAATATAACTTTTAATATTTCAAAGTAAATTTCATTAATTATTTAATATTAATGTTATTAAAATTAGTTAATAATTGTATCAAATAAATTAGTTTAAAAATGATTTTTATATTATAAAAATTATTTTAAATAAAAATAAAGTGTTTAAAAATATTTTAAGTTATAAAATATAACTTTTAATATTTAAAGGTAAATTTCATTAATAATTTAATATTAATGATATTAGATTTATTTATTAAATAAATAGTTTAAAATGATTTTATTAATTTAAAAATCATTTAGAAAGGATATAAATGAATTAAAAATATTTTAAGTTATAATAAATGACTTTTAATATTTCGATAAATAGTACATTAATATTTAAATATTAATGGTAATTATTTAAAAATGATTTTGAATGTTTTAAAAATCATTTAAGGGTAATATTAATGTTTTAAAAATATTTTGAGTTATTATAATTAACTCCAATATTTTGACAATGGTTTCATTAATATTTTAATATTATTTACATATTAATGATAATAGAATTATTTATTATTTAAATCATTTAATAATGATTCCGATGTTTAAAAAATCATGATAAATTATAATAATTATTTAAAAATTATTATAAGTTATTTAAAAATAATTTGACCGATGTTTTAGTTATATTGAATTTCAGTATAGAGTCTTAGACTCGATTATTACCCGATAAAACAGTCGGTAAACTGAAATATTTCAGAAATTGATCTGGACTTATATAAATTGTCTGTATACGTCTTTATTTGTGATTCAATGACTGTTAAATATATGTGACAATGTGATTAGGTTATGTGATGATTGCAAATAACAGTACTTTGTGTTATGATATTTTATTCTAATCGATAGAATGATCTTATTAATGATAGGTCTTGGTATAAAAGATAAAACTAAGTTATGTAAGCAGCAAATCAGACAAGTATTCTACCCTTTGCATTTACTTTATGCAATGGTCATGTGTAAGTCAGTTTCAGAACTCTATTGTTATTGTTACTGTTCATGTATCTATACTTTTGTAGACACGCTAGTTATTGAATTTTATCCGATCGTTGTTTATCATTACAGTATTATTATATAATCCAGATATATATATATTCTGTTCGTTAATTTCTAAATATTATTATACAAGTGTCCTCACTTGGATAATTTATTGTATTTAATCACATGTTGATACTTTTGGTTTTCAGTATGTATACATTGACTTAAAAGTTGTCTAAGCTATTTGACTCGGCTAGACATAGATTTAAAAATAGCGTTGAGATATGTCTTAGCTAATTATTCTGGCTAGACAAACATTTGATTAGAACTTGATAGGTTCGAGAATAGAACTCAATTATTATTGACAGATCGATGCCAATTATTTCGGCTAGATCAAAAAGCGATTAGATTTTTTTTGAAATCGTAGTATTTCGTTGTTATAATTCAAATTCTGGTTATAAGATTGAGAAGAACAACCTTTTAATATAAAAGGGGAGATTTTTGGTCGTATATTCGGCCATTGCGCGCATTTTAAGTATTATGCATAATATAGGGTATAATTAAGCTGTTCACTTATTATACTTGCAGAGGGGTATGGTTTAATCTTTATGGTTATCTGATACACCTGGGTATATCAAAGTAAACCTTTGATAGTTACTCAAGAAGAGAAATTCAAGATCTTTAGGGATCACTCAACATAAGCTCTAGAAAATATTCCACTTTGTTATTACGTATAATTAATTCTTGTTATTCAATTGAATCGAAAATCAAAAATAAAGTTCATAGTCTGTCGACTGTTCACCAATTATAGTCAGTACGTAGTTTCAAAATTTGAAATACATTAGATATGTTAATTAGAATAGTTTTAGTTTACTTCATAACTGTTGATTCGTTGTAGAAGTGTCTTTCAAAGAAAACATTTACTTCTTTCAGCTAATGTTTATTGTCTGCTATTACTTGTTGGGCACCCAAATGCTCATTCTTGCTTTAAATATAAATGTTTTCAGCTAAGCGTGATCAACCTGAAGGTTCAGACAAGAACAAAGGAAAGGGAAAGCTAGCAGAATAAGCTTTATGGTATCTTATGTAATAGTTAGTCTATAATAAGATGATAATATTTATTATCTATCATGTAATGTAATGTAGTAAAGGTTGAGACACTGGGATTAGACTTTGATATATGTAAATTAAGTTTGATATTCATATTATTGTTATTATTATTAGTATTATTTCGCTCAAAGAAATGGTATCGTGAAGCACTGAATTCGGGTTTCAAATACCTGAATTTGGGGGTGTTATAATATGGTATCAGAGCTTTAGGGTTAGAAACCTTAGGTGGGATAAACCTTAGGCTATAACCTTAGGACAGAGGGAAATGTTAAAAATACAAATAACTCATATACAGTTTAAAAGGAGATGAATTGAATAAATTCATCATCAAACAAAATAAAAGATAACTTATATAAAACTATTATTTGCTGTGTGTAAATATTATTTGCTAAACAAAATCATTTGTGTATAGTTGTCAAGTGGAAAAGAATTAGGATACCCTCAGATTGTAGAGAAGGAGCCAATCTCCATAACCGAGCTAATATCAAAACCAATAGCTGAAATAGAGGCTCACTTTGAAAGCAATCCTAATAAGGTGGTTATTGTGGAAAGTGTAGTACTGGATCCAAAAATGGTGGTATAGTAGGTAGGTAGAGTATAGTTAGAGAATATAAGGTTAAGTTCGAGTTCTTAAACTCATATGATTATGGTAAGTTCATGAACTCATAATGTGTGGCAAGTTTGACGAATTTGGTATAGTTATGTGTTAATGGATTATTGAGGATAATGGGAATATATAGATTACTAAGCAATTGATCCTTAGTGAAGGCGTAAGAAATAAGTAGTATTAGTATTACTTAAGTATGTGTATGTTCTATGAGGTGGATATGATAAGTATGTCTGGGTAATGTAAATTCTCAACTTTTATATAAGTTGTGGCAGTGATTCCCGACTTTTATGTCACAAAGGGATAGCGGATGTTTAAAGTAGTATATGTTATGCTATATGGTGTAAAGTACCATAAATTAGTTGGATGAACATGATTTTATTTAATCAGATAATGCAATCAACACGAAAACGAAACCAAAGGGCAGAAGAATCTGTAAACAATGCTGGAGGACAACCAGACCCAATACAGAATATTGCGAATATGGTCGTTCAAGATATGCAGAATGGAGTACCAGCCGCGGGAAATCAGCTAGATAATCAAATGATGAACTTCAAAGACTTCAAGGCAGTCGGACCGCCAAAATTTAGAGGGACAACTGACCCTATAGAAGAGTTTGTTATAGCTAGGATAACGGAGGGGCAAAAGACCACTTTTGTCACCTATACGATAAAAGGGGAGGCAAATTTCTGGTGGGAGGCAAATCAAGCTAGAGCCGGAGAAGGGAGTAGTGGTGGTAGGACTGGAAAAAGGAAAGAAGGTAATTTTGGGAATACCAAAAATAGGCCAGGATGTGACGCCCCCAAAATAGGTCCAATCCACCCAACCTATTCTGAGTCGCCAAATACATGGTACAAAAACAACTACAACATTATTAATATAATTGTCGTGCAAAATATGATAACACATAAACTGTGAGTTTAAATACAAATATTATCTTCTAGACAATATCCACACCCAAATAAAGTCCTCATTACAATTATTGATACACTATTTTACAAAATAGTGAGGACTACTAAAACAACTATCTTGAACCATCACTCCACACCCCGACTAGTTCCCGCTATATTCTCGCCTCCTGAGAATAAAAATGGAACAAAAAGGAAAAGGGTGAGCTGAACTAGCCCAGTAAAAAATATTATGACTAAGATAATATAGAACAAATTATCGTTAGTCCTCAACAAAGAAAAATCAGATAGAATACAATAGACAACAAGTTTTAAATCAATATTCACAGCGAAAATAATAATTCATTAGAAGAGTTACATAGAGAATGAAATCTACTATCATCTATGAATTTAAAAGTCCATCATCAATATTTTATCCCTGTAACATCAATCAATATAAATCTTGAATCAAATAGTAATCTTTACACTACAGGCCAAAGATATTAATCAGTCGGTTATGTTCATCTCAACACCTATTCATCTTTGCACTACGGGCCAAAGATATTCATCAGAAAATCATTCATTTTTGCACTACAGGTTAAAGATATTCAGTAATATCATCATTTAGGACTGAGAATGATGAAAAATATTTTAAAGAAAACGAATCCAGTGAGACAAAAGAACAAATATTAGGGATTCGTACTTTAGACAATCCAAGTTCAAAAATACTCCATAATAAACTTGTGGAGCAGAATTCAAAAATGAAGATCAAAACATAGATCCAATCAAAGATAGGAACCATAGCAGACAATCTTGGATACAGAAAAGAAAATTTAATTTTTCTGTGAATAGTGTCGTATTCGTGAATAGTGCCGTATACGTGAATAATGTCGTATATATGAATAGTAACTCCGACACTAAAAGGCAAAAATTTCACAAGAAAAATCATCATGCTTCGTGAATAGTACTCGTGAATAGTAACTCGTGAATAGTAACTCATGAATAGTAACTCGTGAATAGTAACTCCGACATGAAAAGATCAAAATTTCACAAGAAAATCTTACCAATATTCCGGTATAATGATATTGAAGGAAATAATATCATTTATAAATAAAATAACATCCCTTACCTCGAAAAGACAAAGATTTCTTGGACTAGAATCTCGGATATAGTCTTTGAAGGAACTTATGCTTGACTATATAAAACACTCAAAGTCTCAAAATACTCACAAGAATACGCTCGATAATATAAAGAGAGAAAGAGAGAGAAAACTTGTTTCTGGTGTGATTTTCAATTCTAACCTAAGCACCCTATTTATAGGAAAATGCTTAGAACACCAAAGTACAAAATTTAATAAAATATTATTATATATAAATTTTTATCACACCCACCTCTTGAATCTAAATTCAGCACATTTATATCACATGTGGGACCCACTCAACTCACCAAAAATGTTTTTCTTAAAAAAAATAATTAAAACTTCAAAAATCAATTATTCTGGAACATCAGAACTTCAATAATTCATAATAAATAGCTTTTTATCAGAAAAATTCAAACCTTAGGTCCATTCCATAGGAAATTCCATCCTCTACAACTTTGTAAGTTTATGTTTTTCCAAATTCCAAGCAGAAATTGACCGAAATCCACATATGGATGATTTTACACGCTATAATCAAATTTCAGTCAAGAAATGGGGTCCACAAATATGAAAAACATGTTTTAAATATTATTAGTTACAAAAATACTCTTTCACCTCATTTATTCATATATTCCACATTCATTGTAAAAAATATCACCATTATTATATTATTAAAATATAATAATATATTTAAAATGAATTATTTTATCGAAAAAAGATAAAATATCAATTTTCAACAATTATCACATTAAATATTTTCTCTATCTATATCCACATAAAATGAATATTTTTCTTATCATAATAATCAATAATTAATTATTCATAAATAATATTACGTAATCACAATATTAATGACCAGTCATTTTCCTGTGGAAAGAGAGGGCTTTCCAATAAGGATTTCTCCTTACTTGCGCGCAATTAGGTAACCAAACCTCTCCTTAGACAGAACTTTCTAGACATTGCCAATAATTCTATCTAATAATATTATTCAAATAATATGAATTATTGATCTGATAATGAAAAATACTGTGTAATGACAATTATTGAAACAACAATAATATAAAATATCAACGTAGCAATTATTGAATCAATAAAATAAAATATTGAACAATAATTAATGTAACAAATATTGAGTAGTGCCTTCTTATGTAAGAATCAATAATTGGTGCAATACTGCAGCTCTTCTGCAACATCATCATATTACTTGTTTTTACCAATTTGGATATTCCAACAAGATAATTCTGTATAACCACGCCCACTACAAGAAAACTGGCTAATCCTGACGGAACTAAGTTCGACGGACTGTATTCAGTCGTACATAATATAATTTCGATGAAATATTAGGTCGAAATTAATTCCGTCCAAAATAGTTTATTTTCGAGGAAAGTCCATCAGGAATATAAGGCCTCATATGGGGCCAAATTTCCCGCCAGCACGAAACATAAGTTCTACGAAATTATAGTTATTTCCGAGGGACGTTACGTCGAAGATAAGTTAATTCCAAGGGACGTAGGTCCGACAGAAATTCCGTCGAAAATATCTTATAAAACCTATTCGACTGACTCAGGCCAGCGTCTCCCCATATTCTCTCAGTTTTAATTATATCTCTCCTCTCTCACTCTCTCACTCTCTCACTCTCTCATCTCAGTCTCTCCTCTCTCACTCTCTCGGCCTCTCTCTCTCTCTCATCTCCCAGCCCACCTGCCACCAACACCTCCACCGTCGACCACCACACCTCTTCTCCCCACCGCCAGCGCCTCTAACCAACACCACCACCACCACCATCTTAGTTCTCTGCCTTCTTCCTCCAGCCGCCGACCACCACCACCTCCAGCTGCCACCCATTTTCGATTCCAGCCGCCGACCACCACCACCACCACACGCCAGACAGTTTATTAGCTCCAAAAGGTATGAGTTCAAATGTTGTTTCATTTTAATGATGATGTACAAAATCAGTAGATTAAATAATTTTTATATTGTATGTATATATTGATTTGAGTCTAAAAATTGGTAAATTCCTTTATTGTTTACTGTATGTGCATTAATTTGGCTTTGGCAAATGAATTTGAGGCTGAAAATTGGTATAGGGTTAAAATTTTGTTATATATTTGACTGAAATTTGGTTTTAAGGCTTAAATTTGGGGCTAAAATTTGGTATATATTTTGATTGAAAATGGATAATTATGCAGTATATATTGTTTGCATTGTTTATGTAATTTAATTAGTTTTCAATCTTGAATTTAATTGATTTTAGGACTGTTTTTAATTTTGAAATATTTGCAATTTCCGACTGAATTTGTGACAGAAATTCTATCAGAGGTATGCATTTGCAAGATTTTATCAGAATTATTTTTATAATATTAGTAAGTAGTCCCAATATTAAAATATAAACTAATTTGAAGTAAATTAAATAAAATCAAACAAAATTTATTTAATTTAATAAATAAATTAAATTAAATAAAAATATTTACAAATATATAATATAATACAAATAGAATTCAATTCAATAAAGAATAAAATAAAATATAATCAAATAATTTCAATTTAATTTAATTTTATTAAAATAATATAAAATAAACTAAATTAAATTTAAATAAATTAAATTAAATTAAACTACATTTGAACTTATATAATATAATACAATATAAAATAAATAATAATAATAAATTTAATTCGATTTAAATAAATAAACCAATTATATACTCTAATATAATATACTACAAATTAAAATAAAAGAAAATATAATAATAAACTAAGTAGGAGTGAATGTCGAACAGTAGTCTTTATAGATTCCAAATAACAATTCTCATAAACTAAGTACCACTTACTTAGTTTATCATTGGCAAAATAAAATAAGTAGGAGTGAATGTCGAACAGTAGTCTTTATAGATTCCTAACAATTCTCATAAACTAAGTACCACTTACTTAGTTTATCATTGGCAAAATAAACTAAGTAGGAGTGAATGTCGAACAGTAGTCTCTATATATTCCAAATAACAATTCTCATAAACTAAGTACCACTTACTTAGTTTATTATCATTTGCAAAATAAACTAAGTAGCATTTGCTTAGTTTGCCACAATTTTTAATTTATAAATGCAATAATACTCTTCCTACATATATGTACTCTTTCTTATATACAGGTTTCGACATAGCAGTTGCAGTTAATAGTACTCCAATAGGTTCCTCAGCAACAATTAAAAAAAAGGGGTCGTAGTTCCTGTTTGTGTCTTATACTCGAATAATAAAGGTAATTGAATTACTACAGACATTCCTCACTATTCCATCATAATAGATGGCAACATCTGGAAGGAGTGCCAGTAAGTTGTTGAACAAAGTTCTAGGTTGAGCAACCCTCTAAATGAGCGAACGATCACTTCTCTCATAGGATTGAATCATCTCCCCATATGGGTCCAATCCATGATATAAATAGCTTCTCACCACTCCGAATTCCTCAGATGGGTAGTTCTCACAGAACGTCTCGATTACCTCTTGTATGAGAACTATCCATTTGAGGAATTCGGAGTGGTGAGAAGCTGTCTATATCATGGATTGGACACATATGGGGAGATGATTCATTCCTAGCAGAGAAGTGATCGTTCGTTCATCTAGAGGGTTGCTTAAGCTAAAACTTTGTTCAATAGCTTAATAGAACTCCTTCGGGATGTTGTCATCTGTTATGATGGAACAGTGAGGAATGTTTGCAGTAATTGAATTAACTTTATTATTCGAGTATAGGACACAACAGGAACTACGACCCTTTTTTCTGGTTGCCGACTCAAGTAGAGATTCCATATAACAATTCTCATAAACTAAGTAGCATTTGTGTAGTTTGCTGCTATTTTCAATAAACTAAGTAGCATTTTCAATTATATATGTACTATACTTTGAAACTTAGAAACCCGTTTGACATACACTTAATAGGGGTGAATGTCGAACAGTCCCCAGTTTGGGACTGTTATTGGATGTTATGTCTCTCACTTAGGCTGGTGCAAACATAAAACGGTACATTTTTGGTTATTTTGAGGATTAATCGACTGTTATCTCTTTATGTTCTCCGAGTGCATACTTAGATTAAGTTATCGTAGTCTATTTCATGTGCTTGGAGACCATGGGGAGGTGCTGCCGAAATTTTCTTGAAACTCATGAAATGTACTCAATGTGTTTGCACTAGTAACGAGACGCATCCAATAACGGGATAGAAGCCTTACCCCTGTCCTGTAGAGATACTAGGTAAATCTAATTCACGCATGAATATCTAAATTAACTTAATGCGTACTTCTGTGTAGTTAAAAATGTTAGCCGACCGGAGTTGGATGTACCGTAGGATACCAAGTGATGGGAGGGGATTAGTCTCAACTTATCGTGTTGGGGTTTTAGATTTCTTGAATAAAGCACTAGAACATACGGATGATACGCACGGGAAGATGCGATGCCCGTGTGTCAAGTGTAAAAATCTGATTTGGAAAAAGTCGACGAGATTAAATTCGACTTATTTTCTCGTGGATTTGTGGATGGGTACTTCGTATGGACTCATCACGGGGAATCAGAAGTGATTGAAAATATTATGGAACAACCAATTCCACGTGATTCATACGTCAAAAACTATGATCCAGTTGAGATGTTGGTCGATGCTTATGGCCCTACTACTATTGACTGGGCTGAATATGAACCTTCTTCAAGCAGTGCGAAGCAAGTGCCAAATGATACAGCTGCTGCCTTTTACAAGTTTCTATCTGAATCTGGGGTCGCGTTGTATCCGGAAATGATAATCTAACACCAAGCTTTCTCTGCGCGATTGAAGCTCTTACACTTCAAGAATGAGCACGACTGTAGTGAGAGAGGTTTCAACGATTTGCTCGCTATAATTGGTCAGTTCTTACCCAAGGATCATACTCTTCCTGCGAATTATTACGAAGTGAAGAAGATGGTCAAGGGGTTAAATATGGGGTATTAGAAAATCGATGCTTGTGAGTAGGATTGCGTGTTATACTATGGGGAGGACAGAGATAAGGGACAGTGTGATATATACAGCTTATCGCGCTACAAAGTTACAAAACGTGGGGGGAAGGAGAAACATGTTCCCAGGAAAATCTTATGGTACTTTCCACTTGCGCCGAGTCTTCAGCGGCTATTCATGACGTCACATACGGCTTAACATATGAGTTGGCATCGAACAAGGGATGTCGTGCCTGGTCAGCTGACTCACCCAGCGGATGGAGATGAATGGAAGAGATTTGATGTAAATTATCCTGAGTTTGCGGAAGAAGTTAGGAATGTTAGGCTTGACATGGCTACTGATGGATTTTACCCTTTTAATAATTTTAGCCACCGTACTCGCCATTTGGCGGTCATTATGGTTGCTTATAATCTTCCACCCAAGAATGTGTACATGAGGATCCGTATTTTTTTTTGACTTTACTCATTCTGGGGGATAAAAGTCCTACAAAAGACCTTAATGTGTACCTTCGACCGTTAGTAGATGAACTAAAGATGTTGTGGGAGACAGGGGTTCAGACGTATGATAAATCGATATGCGAGAATTTTGTGATGAAGGCAGCCCAGTTATGGACTATCACTGACTTTTCGGCTCTTGGGATGGTTAGTGGTTGGTTAACTCACGGGAAGCTGTCTTGTCCAGTGTGTATTGGGGATGTGCAAGGCAACCAGTTGCAGCATGGGCGGAAATGTAGTTTCTTTGGAACTGCTTGTAGATTCTTGCCGCTTGATCATAATTACAGAAAGATGTCTGCACAGTTCAATAGAAAGATAGAGAAGAAGGGGGTTGTTGGTCGACTGTCGGGCAATGAGGTCTTGGGCTGGTTGAATCAACTTGATTTTCCTTTGCCGAGGAAGGAACACTGTAAATTGAGAGCAGTCGGATACGGGAAGACTCATAATTAGACACACTTGCCTATATGGTTTGAGTTGCCGTATTGGGGCACACTTTCAGTTCGTCATTGTATAGATGTCGTGCATACCGAAAAGAATGTTTTCGAGAACTTGTTTTACACCGTGTTAGATGCGAGTGGTAAAACTAAAGACAATGACAATGCTCGAAAAGATTTGGAGGCATTGAACATTAGGCAAGAATTGTGGCTTCGCCCTAACACTACAAAACCTAAAGCTCCATTTTGTCTTACTAAGCAACAAGTTGAAGACGTCTGTAAGTGGGTTAGTGGGTTGAAGCTCCTAGATGGATATGCGTCGAACATAACACATTGTTGTAAGGTTGAGCAATTAAAAATTTTTGGATTCAAGAGTCACGATTGTCATGTATTCATGCAGAAGCTGATTCCAATTGTATTTCGTCAGATGTTACCCAGAAAAGTTCTAGATGCATTGACCGAACTATCAAATTTCTTTCGAGATATTTGCTCAACTATAATTAAGTACAGTGATGTCGAGCAGATGGAGAAGAATATTGTGCTTACCATGCTCAAGCTTGAAATGATCTTCCCTCCAGGTTTTTTTGACTCGATGGAACATCTGCCTATTCATCTGCCATATGAACTCAAACTTGGAGGACCGGTGCAATATCGGTGGATGTATCCTTTTGAGAGGTAATATATAAACTACTAATTGCTCTATCCTGCTCATATTAATAATACTTCAATTTGTCTGCATATTATTTATCGTAGGTATATGCACCGATTAAAACAAAAGGTCAAGAACAAAGCTCGTGTAGAGGGTTCTATTGCTGAACGATATATAGAGGAAGAGTTTGTCAACTTCTGCTCATTATATTTTGACGATGTTGTCTCAACGAAGCACAACCGTTTTGGAAGGAATGAGGTTGTTGGTCCAATGACTTATGCTGATGATGAGTTAGCTGTATTCACATATCCGGCTAAACAATTTGGCCTTGAGACGTTGACTTACTTAAGCGACAAAGAGTTGAAGATTGTATCTACATACGTGCTTCTAAATATGCTTGAAGTATCATCATACATCACGTAAGTCTAAGCTTAATTGCTCTAGTTAGTACAATTTACAAGTGTAGTCTCTACATATGTTAAAGACATTTTACTAATATCGCAGTTCATTTGAAGAGGAAGCATATGCTTCTAACCCAACTTTTACTGTAGCAGAATTGGAAACATTCACTAATGCTAATTTCCAACAGTGGTTTAAGAAAAGGGTTGAAGCGGAGAATATTTCTGAGTGTTTTATAGATGTCATCCAAGGACCTTACAAAGTTGTTAGTTCTTTTCCTGGTTGCATCGTGAATGGGTACAGATTTAGAGTTGATGACTTGCATGAACTCACATCAGTCAATTCTGGGGTTGTGGTGTTAGGAAGCTGCTACCAAGATTCTAAGTCCAATTACTATGGTCGTTTACAGGATGTAGTTGTGCTCAATTATCACGGCGGCAAAATGGTAGTTACATTTAAGTGTAGCTGGTTTGATACTGAAAAGGGGGTTAAAGTTGATCGTAATAGAATCACAACCGTGGATATCAAGTCAGTGTTAAAGTCTGATGACGTGTACGTGTTAGCAAGTCAAGTGACTCAAGTGTATTACGCTCCTAATGTCGTAAATACTCGAAGCCCCTGGTACACAGTAGTCACTACTAAAACACGCTCATTGAATGCTGATAACAAGTTTGGTATGGATGAGACTTTGCAAGAAGATGTGAGCAACCCATTGGCCGTAGTGTTCCATGCTGAAGATGTGGTGAGTACTGATGTCATTGACATACCTAACGATGAGGATGTCGAGGCCAACATACACATGAATGATTATGTAGTCGTTGAGGATGATAACGATGACGAAACTGATCTCAAAACTGGTGGATGAGGAAGATACCGAATCCGAGAATGATATACACGTTGATTCTGATGGGTTTGATGATGTGCGTAATTGAAAATGAGCATTTATATTAGTACTTACCTCATATTGTTAAACCTTACATATTTGTAATCTACCAATTTTGTTAAACCTTACATATTCGTAATCTACCAATTAGTAGGATATTCATGGCTAGACATAGCGGTGGAGGTCGCCGAGGTGGTGGGCGATCCGGTACTGGAGACGGTAGCCACGATGGAGGCTCTTCTTCAGGCGCGATTAAGTTATCTTAACTAGGATTTAAATATATCTCAGGCTGCATTAATTACAATGATTATTGAAGTACTATGTTAAATACAATTATTACAGATGCACCTCGTCGATGACACCGAGGGACGAACCCTAGATCTTTGGTCGTCTCACGTAAAGCAGCGCTACTTACAATGACCGGTGGATGTCATTTCCCAGCAGTAAGTGTTACTATATTCGTACTATTTCTATCAGTTATTGCAAAACACAATTCACATAACACATATTGTTATACTTTTTCTGTAGTATACTAGACCCGGTGGCTAAGCACACCCTACATGCGATTTATTTAACGCATCTTCCGAGAGGGTGCATGCGGTTCAGTCAGTATGTGCGGTACGATGCCACTTTTATGCAGATCGTCTTGCGGGAGTTCCACGTAAGTTAAGCATATTATCACCACATAGTTGTATTGGGATGACAAAATCAATTGTTCTTAATTTTAAATAATCTTTTGTTATAGGTTTATTATCGATTTGACCCGAGCAACCCTTAGTCAGCTGGCGATGTTGTGATTGAGCATCACGTCACTGCGAATTACTCTGGATGGCTGTATGAGATGCGACAAAAAAGGCGCACTGGGCGCTTTTGGACCACCGGGACCACCATCGAGATTATCACCAAGATAGTCTCCGATTTAGCCTGGAGGCTATGTGTGCAAGACCGGGAGGTGATGACTTCAAGAAAAAGTCCGAGCAGGCGAAGAAGAACCGTGGTCAGCTCTGGATAGTACACACCACTGGTTCTTAGTCGTTCGAGGAGGCGAAGATGGTAAGTGCGTTGTATTTAGTTATTTATGTGTCAAGTTCTCACACAAATACTTAAGACCTATTTTATGAATGTTTGTATTAGGCATTGGGGAGGACCTTGGGCCGAGATCCTACCATGCTAGAGTTTTGGGATCGAGCCCACACGCCTAAGGATGAGCATGCTTTGTCTCAGGCAGCTTTAGTTATACGGGTAAAACTCATCTTACTATTTAGCTTTTAATAATATTCAATCGTAAATAAAATGATATAATTAACATACGTATACGGAATACATTACAGGACCAATTTCAGAAGCTTCGGGATGAGAGTATAGCTGAGCTAGAGACTATTAGGAGGGGTTCTGAGCCGTTAGATTCCGCCACCCCTCTTCCCGATATTGTATTAGATCGGGATAAGGGGATGAGACTATGGGTCGCGTCTCAGGATCCCCCTACTAGCAGTACCGATAAATATCGAGTGTTGGGTTTGCCGAGGATACCCGCATATACACTTCCTGGAGGTAATATTTTTTTATGTTTCATGAAATTATCCGAATTTATCACATTATGTAAATTTGCGACGGAACGTCCCTCGGAGTTAACAAATAACCAATTTTTAATAAATACCAAAATATTCTAATTTCAGTCGTAAATACGCTATCTTCGACGTAACGTATCTGTCGTAATTAATCTATGCCTGACGCAAATTCCGTCGAACTTAATAAGTAGTCATTTTTTATAAACATTGGGTTATTTTAATTTTCAGTCAGAAATAAGATACGTCCGAGGGAACAATTCAAATCGGAAATAGGGTTTATTTTTTATCCGGATTTAAAAGTTTCAATCCTATATATTATGTCGAAAATAGTTAATGTTTGACGCAAATCCGTCGAAGCTAATTTCGTGGAAGATAAGTAATATTCGATAGAATTTTTGACGGATCTTATTTTCGACGCGATCATTAACGACCGAATTTCGGACGGATATTTTCGTCGAAAATAGTTTATGTTCGACGGAACAGGCTTAGGACTGACGGAATATTCCGTCGAAATAAAGCTTTTTTCTTGTAGTGGCCGTTATTTATAAACAACTCAAACTTGTCGTTTTCTTCATCCAATCGCTTTCCATTATGGGGCCCACAAAAGGTCATACTGTCAGCATTTAATTTTCCCCAACAAAGAAGAATATTCCACGACCAAACGAATATTCCCCGACAACAATGAATATTTTATAAACATTTTCTTATTTAAAATATTTGCGCATTTTACCCATAACTAACCACATTAACCAAATCAACTCCTTACTATTTCAAAATAATAAATAGAGGAAATTCTATTTTATTAAAAAGAAAAAATTGGGGTCTTACAACCTCCCCTCCTTATGAAATTTCATCCTCGAAATTAACGTACGTACCTAGTGTTTCGAAAAGGTGAGGATACTTTGCCACCTTTATGTTGCGGGCAGAGGCAGATTACTGGTGGGAATCTGTAAAGCGTACTCAACCTGCCGCACTGAAGATGACTTGGGAGAAGTTCCAAGAACTGTTCAATGACAAGTACTTTCCCGAAAGTATTCGTCACATGAAAGAGGTAGAGTTCATTAAATTGGAGCAAAACAACATGACTGTGTCGCGAAAGACGGAAGCCAAGTTTGCCGAATCAGTCCCGATTTGCGTCTCATTTGGTTGATAATGAGGAGAGAATGACGCGGATGTTTCTAAGAGGTTTGAAACCCGAGATACGTCAATACCTCATTTCTCATAAACTTTGTTTGTATTCAGATGTTGTTAATAGGGCTTAGTTATTGGAGCGCGATAATGAGTCAACCCAACCAAAAGAGAGTAGCCGGCAAAATGATAATACCAGTGATAGCAGTCATCGAAGCGGTGACAATAAGCGTGAAGGGAATCAACATGCCAAAAATGGTAATCATTTCGATGGAAATCATGGCCAAAACAATAAGAATGAACATTTTAAGAAGAGGAAATTCGACAATGATGGAAAGACGTCAGCACCAGCAGCCGTTGTTAAGGAAGGAGAACGACCACCTATCATATGTTTCAAATGCACGGGAGGGACATATCACCAAATCATGCGATCTCATCCAAAGCATGTTATAATTGTGGAAGAGAAGGTCACCTAGCCCGATTTTGTGTCGTTCACCAAGACAAGTTCACTAGGATGGAGACAAAGAAAGGCCGTCCCCGAAAAAGTCAAAAGCAAGACAAGGAGGCGTTTTAAATGACTTCTCAAAAGCGAGTAACCCGAACGGTTAGCACGGGTTAGTTAATTATAAATTCTTGCGAAGTCTATACCTTATAAGATACCTGTTCTACCCATTATTTTATCTCTCTTGTTTTGCGTTCTCAACGCTTAAATTTGACTCTTGAGAAGTTAGATTTTGACTTATTGGTTGAAACTTCGTTAGGAGAAACCTTTGTTACCTCCAATCGCTTATAAATCTTGTTGATTCAAATCGACACTTTCACGTTACTTCGTCGATCTTATCTCTTTGAAAATACTTGCCTTTGATGTAATTTTAGAAATCGATTGGTTAACTACTCATCATGCTTTTCGTAAGGTTATTAGCTTTCATATTCCTAACTAACCTGTTATGCGAATTCAAGCAACCAAACCACTACAGTCGATCATTGTCATATCAAGCCATAAGTAAAGAGCCCCGATCATTTCGTTGTTGACTTCCTTGTGTGGAATGCACCGAAGCCAAAACTTTCTGTAGGCGACGTCATGAATGACGATGGCAAGTTGATAGGTATCAATGTGACGTACTAACCAAGTCATGGATGAGAGTCACAGTTTTGAATGATATTTTTATTGTTAATAAAATTTTCTGATGTATTCTTGAAGACTTCTTGGCCTACCCCAGAGCGTGAAATCGAATTTTGTACTGACCCCAGTACAAAACCCCATTTCTAAAACCCTTAAATATTTCTTCAACTACAACGAGCATAACATGTGCCAAAGACGTTGGCTCGAGCTGTTGAAGATTACGATCGTACCATTCAATATCATCGTGAAAAACGAACGTGCTAGCTGACGTGTTGAGTAGAAGATCGTATGCATTCACGAAAGTGTGACGTTGTTAACACAAAACCCATTTCGTATAACTTACAAATGATGAAGATAGAGTTAAAGACTCTAAGGACCCACATGGTGATATCAAATATACAAGTAGAATCAACTTTAATCGATAAAGTTAAAGCCGTGCAAGCTACATACTCAGAGCTGATGAATGTGAAGAAGAAGGTTCAAGAGGGCGTTATTCTAGAAACAAGAATCGATGAAGAGAGGAAATCTCAACCCTCGATTTTATTGGCCCATTTGAAATCCTTGATCGAGTAGGAACTGTGGCTTATAGACTCGTTTTATCGCCAAATATGTTGCGTGTTCATAACTTTTGTCACGTATCGATCTTACGTAAATATGTGGATGACCCGAACCACATTATTGATTTAGAACCATACGAGATAGCGGATAATTCAACGTATGAAGATGTACCTATTAAAATCCTGGAATATATTCTATGCTTAAAGGTTATACCTCAAGAGATAGGATCTGACGAAGTGTCCTCATCTGTTCGGCATACCAGGTACGTACGTAAATTTCGAGGGCAAAATTTCATAAGGAGGGGAGATTGTGAGACCCCAAATTTTACGAATAAAGATTTAATTTTCTCGAAATATTTTTTTGAATATTATGGTGTGAATTTGAGATAAAGTTATAGTTGTGGGTAGTATTTATAAATTTTACAAAGTATGCAAGTTGTTATATTATATTCGATTGGTCGGGCAATATTCTTTATGTCGGAAATATTCGTACAACGGCACAATCATTGGTGGACCCCACAATGGAATTATTATCGGATTGAGAAAACGACAAAAATATTTTATAAATAACGGCGGAGGTGTTATTGTTAAAACTGTTGAACTACCCGGTAGTAAAAGTACAGTAATACGCGTGGTTGCATAGTAGCACACGGTATTGATTATTGATGCTTACGTGAGAAGTCACTCAGTTATACTCAATTATTGCTACAGTAATTGCTGCATCATATCTCTCATATTATTGATTCGATTATTGTCACAGTATCATCTGCATTATATGTTATATTATTAAATCAATAATTGAGACGACAAAGTTATTCATATTATTAAATTGCAATATTTATAATGTCTAAGTTCACAAGGAGAGGTTTGGTCACCTAATTATACGTCGATAATAGGAGAGAAATCCTTATTGAAAGCCCTTTTTCACAGGGAACAACTCGGTTGCTAAATATTGTGAGTTATAATATTAATGATGAATAAGTTCGTGTTGATTAAAGATGAATTTGATAGTTTCATTATTTTGGGATTATTTGTGTTAGTAGAAATCGACATCTATTCTGATGATAATTGATGTCTGGAGGTTATATTGTTTAATCGGGTAATCGGGAAACTTTTCATGTTGGAGTTACTATTCATGAGTTATAATTCATGAGTTACTATTCACGAGTTACTATTCATGAGTTACTATTCATGAGTTACTATTCACGAGTTACTATTCACGAGTTACTATTCATGAGTTACTATTCACGAGTTTTAATAGTAACTTGTCCTTTCGGTTTTCTAAGAGTTATTTAACCCTTCAGCTTTCCAAGAGTTATTTGCCTCTTCGGTGTTCCAAGAGTTAATTGCCCCTTCGCAAATAGTAGTTGTCTCTTCAATATTACCAAGAGTCATTTTAACCCTTCGTTAAAACCAAGAACCACTCTTAGTTCTTCTATAAGTAGAAGCTCATTCCTTCATTATTTCTTACGAATTCACTGAAACTCTATAGAGAGAGAAATTATAGAGAGAAAGAAGAAGAGTTTTCTACTACTTCACTACTTCGATATCCAGTTTCTTTACGGTAAGGGGTGTTATTCTTTTGTATTCATGAAGAAAACTTCTGTCATTCCATCCTTTATTATTCATTGAATAACTCAGTATACTCGGACTCCCTATACTTGGTGAAATCCTTACATTGTTCCATTCTTTATTATTACATTGGAATAACTTTTGTATACGCTTACTCCCTATACTTGGTGAAATCCTTCATTATTCCATTCTTTATTATTATGTTGGAATAACTTTGTAAATGCAAAGTAATTGCGCATACATGGTAAAATTCTTCTATTATTCCATTCTTTAATATTCTGTTTTAATATCACATCGCTTGTGTGTGAATTTCACGACCTAGTTCCATTATTTATTATTCCGTATTTATTATTACATTGGAATAACTCATACTATCTGAATACCGCATACATGGTGATTTCTGTTTGTTATTCTATTCTTTATTATTACATTTGGAACATCCAGCTTGTGAATTTCACCCGACTCGGTTTCGTTATTTATTATTCTGTTGGAATAACCTGTCTATGCAAAGTACCGCATGCATGATGATTTCTGTTGTTATTCCATTCTTTATTATACTCAGTTGGTTAAAAGTTTTGATTTCTATACTCCATGAAATTAGTGGAATATCCTTGATATTTGCGCTTCATCCAGTATCTTTTCATGGAAATATTCTTCTAAGCATTCTTGAATTTTACTTTACAAAGAAGAATCATGTCGACAATTTGGATGTTATTAGTTCCTGGATAAATTAATTCTTGAACTTGTTTTATTGAATTCTTATATCATTGTCATCATCCTCATGTTTATATTTTTGAAAGTCATCTGTGGCCTGTAGTGCATAGATGGACTTGGTATGATTATGACCAGGGATTATTCGGTATAATCATGACCATAATATTACAAATGATGTGATAAAAGTCCTCATTGGCCCGTAGTGCATTGATGGACGATTGTTGGCATGATCATGACCATTGATGAATACACAAATATTCCCGGCCCGTGAGTGCATGGATAATTGTGGTCGTGATACTAAAAGAATATCCTTGGGTAGATTAGTGCAGGGGTGATTCGATGATGTGGTTTATTTATTAAGCTGAGTCTCAGCAATAAAAGTGATGAAAAACCTTTTAAATCATAAAAGATTATTGTATTTTATCAGTTTAACATTGTTGAAGGCTAATGATAATTTATTCTGCATTATCTTAGTCATAATATTTCTTCTTTGGGCTAGTTGAGCTCACCTTTCTTTCACCTGCTCTCTGTGAAATGAGAACATAGCGAGGGGACTAGTCGGGGACGGAGTGATGGTCCAGATGATAGCATTAGTAGTCCTCACTATTCTATGAAATAGTGTGATAATAATTGTAATGAGGACTTATTCTGAGAGTGGATATTGTCTAGAAGACAATATTTGTATTAAAACTCACAGCTTTTGTTGTATATTTAAGATTGTATTTTTTTCTGTACCATGTATCTGGCGACCCAAGATGGGTGATGTATTCCTATTTTGGGGGCGTCACATACCTCGCTTTCATTTTTGATTCCAACTCCCAGGTCATTTCTTCAACAGCATGGTTCCTCCACAAAACTTTGACTTGTGGTATGACCTTTGTGCGTAGGGCATGCTCCTTCCTATCCAAGATCTTGACTGGTACTTCTTCGTACATTAAATCTTCGGTTATCTCGTCTGGTTCTAACTCAATAATGTGGTTCGAGTCGTCCACATATTTACGTAACATCGATACGTGAAAAATGTTATGAACATGCGACATACTTGGCGGTAAAACGAGTCTATAGGCCACAGTTCCTATTCGATCGAGGATTTCAAATGGACTAATAAATCGAAGGTTGAGATTTCTTTTCTTCATCAACTCTTACTTCTAGAATAACGCCTTCTTGCACCTTCTTCTTTATATCCATCAGCTCCGGTGTGTAGCTTGAATAGTTTTAACTTTATCGATTAAAGTTGGTTCTACTCGTATATCATCACGTGGGTCCCTAGAGTCTTTAACTCTATCTCTATCATTTGTAAGTTATACGAAATGGGTCTTCGTGTTAAAAACATCGCACTCGTAACCGCATGCGATCTTCTACTCAACGCGTCAGCTACCACGTTCGCTTTTCTAGGATGGTATGGTCAGAACAGGTGCCGAAATGAGTCTCGTCTTGAGTTCTTCGAAGCTCTTCCCACATTCCTTGCTCCATTCGAATTTTGTATCTCTATGAGTCAGCTGAGTTAATGGAGTAGCAATTCGAGAAAATCTTTCCACGAATCTCTGATAATAACTAACTAAGCCTAGAAAGCTACGTATTTCGATTACTGACTTAGGTTGCTCTCAACTGTGACTCATATCCCAATCTTGGATAGCACGTCACAATGGCACCTATCAGTTTACTACCGCATGAATATGGCGTCCCCTACGGAGAGTTTGGCTTCAGTGTATTCCATAAAGGAAGTCACTAAATAGAGGCTAGGGTACCAACTCCTATAGTTGGGTTTTTAACTCCTAAAGTTCAATAAGAGCGTTTCGATATGGAGTTTTAGAAATGGGTTTTGTACCGGGTTCAAATTCGATACAAAATTCAATATCACGCTCTGGGGGTAGACCATGAAATTCTTCAGGAAATACGTCAGGAAATTCACTAACAACAAAAATATTATTCAAATCTAACGTATTTTTGTTTAAATCCATAACATGGCTAAGAAAGCTTGACATCCGTTTTTTAATAAACGAATGACTTTATGGCTTGATATGAAAGTGTTTGACTTCAATGGTTTGGTTGCTTAAACTAACAACCTTACGAAAACAATCAATTTTAGCATGATGAGTAGTTAACCAATCAATCCCTAAAATCACATCAAAAGCAAGTATCTTTAAAGAGATAAGATCAACAGGTAATGTGATGGTGCCAACTTGGATCAAACAAGATTTATAAACAGTGGATGTAATGAAATTTTCTCATAACGGAGTCTCCACAGATAACTCAAAGTCTAATTTCTCTGGAGTCAAGTTTAAATGTTGAGCACAAGCAGGAGAGATAAAAGAATGGGTAGAAACGGTATCTAATAAGGTATAGACTTTGCAAGAATTTATGATTAGCTTACCCGTGATCACCTCGTTTGGATTCCTCACATTTTGAGCAGTCACGACAAACGCTCTTCTAGAAACCGCCGACTTTATTTTGTCTATATCCGCCTTTGGTGCCACCGTCCCAGCTAGACTTGATTTCGCTACAAGACAAAATTGAGCTATGTGACCGTCTTTTCCATAACTAAAACATACCTTGGAAGGCTGTGAATAGTTTGGAGTTATATGTCCCTCCTCTCCGCATTTGTAGCATCTAACTGGCAATCGTTCTCCTCTCCTAGAATTTGTTGCTGGTGCTCCTGCCGACGTCTTCCCGTCATTGTTAAATCTTCTCTTCTTGAAATTTCCACTTGAATGATTTCTTCTATTATCTTGGCCATGATTACCACCGAAGTGGTTACCATTTCTGGCATGATAATTTTCTCCACAATGGTTATCATTGTTTACGATATTGGTGCACCATAATTCGATTATCATCGAGTTGTTGGTCGTTATTCTTCGGTTGAGTTGACTCATTATTGCGCTCCAATAACTGAGCCCTATTCACAACATCTGAATATAAACAAAGTTTGTGAGAAATGAGGTATTGACGTATTTCGGGTTTCAAACCTCGCAGAAATATTCGCGTCATTCTCTCCTCATTATCAACCAAATGGGATGCAAATCGGGACAACTCGGTAAACTTAGCTTCGTACTGCGACACGTTCATATTGTTTTGCTCCAGCTTGATGAACTCTACCTCCTTCATGTGACGAATACTTTCAAGAAAGTATTTGTCATTGAATAGTTTCTAAAACGTTTCCCAAGACATATTGAGTGCGGCAGGCTGGGTACGCTTCACAGATTCCCACTAATAATCTGCCTCACCACGGAACATAAAGGTGGCGAATGGAACCATCTGTTCCTCCGTGCATCCCAAGACATCAAATATCTTGGTAATTTGCTTAACCCACGTTTCTGCCTTGATCGGATCCGGCTTTCCAAAGAATTCTGGTGGTCCCAACTCCTTAAATTGCTTGGCTGTGACAAACCGCACGTTGATTTTCCACCCGTATTTTGTACACGAGTCTCCCTCGTTTGATTTTGCATGAACTGCAAAAAGTTCTTAAACATTCCATCATTCATCGTTTGCTCTGTAGTGTTGTTTACAGGAGAAATATTTCCATCCTGTTGTACGTTCTCCCGGTTTGTGGTTAAAGGTGTCTCCACGGTCTCATTAACTCCATCGTTAATATTTTCAGCTGCCATTCTTAAATACTGTCACAAAACAAGGGTTAATTAAACAAATTACCATATCACATATTAACCCTATATTCTGACCGACCAACAATAAGCTTAGGTAGGACATACTAGCGAAGGATTTACTCGTCTCTCCCCTCCTAGTTCTATTCCCCGATCTCTGCCAGAGACCATATCCCTAAGCTTTGAGACCATACTAGTGAAGGATTAAAGCTTATGTATTTATGTGATAAATAAAAATTTATTTATTACATGAATAATTTCAAATAATTTTCTTAGAATTATTGACCATTATAAATTATATTTTTATAATTAATTTTATAGTAAAAATATTTTTATTATTTATTTTCCATGAAAATATGATTATTGTATTATTTAAATAATTTATGAAATGATTATTAGAATTATTATAATAATTATTTTATGAATTTTAATTGATTATTTAAGTTAATTATTTTAACTTAATTAATAATGTTATATATGCAAGATAAATCAGATATGGAATCCAAACCCTAATTCTGGTTTTTGAATAAGGACAAAGAATAATAATATTCTATTAATTATATTTCAGATCTATAAATATGTTTTGTATGTACGTATTGATAACGATTGGTCAATTATGGTACAGTGTTAGAAAACCCTAGCAATACTGTGTTAAACCCTATTTTAAAACTCAATTATGAGTTTGAGACTGTTATGTAATTGTGTTATATGATTTATGTTTAGTAATATAGAATTAATAGTTAATTAGGAAAACCCTAATTATTTTTAAAAAACCCTAATTAGTAATTAGAAACCCTAATTACTAAGCTAGAACCCTAATTGTCAAATTAATAACCCTAATTTGTTATGTATGAACCCTAATCGCTAATTTTGCAATCTTAATGCTAATTAGTGAACCTTAAATCTAATTTTCATGTTTTATATTATTAGAAAACCTAAACTAATTTAGAAACCCTAAATTTGTAATTTAGGAAACCTAATTTTCTATTTTAGCCCTAATTAGAAATTCTACAAAAATCAATGTATGAAACCTTAAGGTTAAACCCTAAGGGTTTATCAATTTACATTTTTGTAATTAAAATCACAAGCCTAATGACCAAACAACCCTTGTGCATATTTTATTAAGCTAACTTGTCAAACTTGCTAAAACTTTAGTTGCTCAACCACTCTATCTACTCCATGTGACTTAAATCTTCAGCCATCAGCCTTATATCTCAGCAAATGGCATTGTATCATGTTATATATATAGAATTAGAGAGAAAAAAAGTCATATTTTATCTCATTTGTTCACCAAACACCCAACTTAAGCTCTCTCTCTCTCTCTCTCTCTCTCTCTCCAAACCCATGAATTTGTATAGCATATCAGTCCCAAAACAAAGCCCCACTATCACTTATAGCAAATCAGAAGCCAGATTCAAGCATTAATCAAAGTGAGGTATAAAACATAAACCAAAAATCTGATCCTTAATCCTTTGTTAAATGTTATGTTTGAGTGTTAAAATATGTGGTATGTAGTGTATATTGATGATCTGGTTGATAGATGTTAGATCCATATCATCTATAGGCTCAGATTTAAAGATTTTCAAAATTTGGAAAACTGAGAAATATGGTCTGACAACTAAATGTCAGGTCCTATAGATCTCAGTCTCTTTATGTTTTGGTTGGTTTAAAGGTTGATATTTGTAGTATGTTATGTGGTCTATCATTTGGAACTTGATTTAAGGTCAGAGCATGAATAGGTTGGAAGATATGGGTGGTCAAACCCCATTGACCGACCATGACTGGATAAAATCTGGGTAACCCAGATCTTGCCCAGAACTGTCTGACAATGAGTTTATGGCTCTAGATCTGGCAGGTTGTTGTTTATTTGTTCTTGTTTTTGTGTCTATCTTGTAGATTGGTATATGGACTGTTGATTCATGCTTTTATATCACCTAACTATCAAATAGGATGGATATTATGGCTGGTCAAAGTTGTGGAAATGATCATGAAGGCTGTTTTCTGGGTAACCCAGAAAATGCTTGAACATGTCGTCTGACATTGTTTGACCGACATAGATCTGCTTGATCTGTTGTTTTAGTGATTTAATGTGTTAGATCTCTTCCTTATCATGTTGGCTACACACTGGATCCATTATATCACAAAAATGATACACGGACTGCAAGTTGTGGAAGCCCAAATATGGCTACACGAACTGTTCTTCATTTCTGGGTAACCCAGGAAATGAAGAACAGCTCTAATAGCTTGTTCAAGGCTTTAGATATTTCTGATTGATGATATTTAGACTTGTCTAGTGTTCAAAACATGTACCCTGTTAGTTTCTCTGCAAGGCCCAACGTCCAGAACACCTTTACCATGAACAGATTTCATGCTAGAAGGCCATGACTTCATGTTTCTAGGCTGCCCAGAACATGAATAATACTTCTGACAGCTAGTTTGCTGGCTTGTAACATTCATTTGTGATGTTGTACGGCCCTGTTTTTTGGTGTTACATGTAGTGTTACACTAGTACTACAAGATCGAGGTATTAGCTTGCCCAGAAACACTACAAATTAAGAATTGATCAAGGTCAAACCTAGCTACTCGATCATTGACATTGAGTGTTCTTGGTGCTCAAGAACACTTTAGGCAACGGTTTCTGTCGCTAAAGGCTATAGCGACAGATTTAATAATTTTATTTAATTTATTTTCTAAAAATCATTTAAAAATAGAAATTTATTTCTAAAAATTACAAAAATTATTTTAAAAATTATTTGAAGTTATAAAAATTAAATTTTAATATTTTGGAATATTTTCCATAAATATTAGTATTTATTTAAATATTATTGATATTTAATTTATTTAATAAATGCATTAAATAAATTAATTAAAAATGATTTTATTATATTAAAAATAATTTTAAATAATAATAAGGTATTTAAAATATTTTAAGTTATAAAATATAACTTTTAATATTTTGAAGTAAATTTCATTAATTATTTAATATTAATGATATTAGAATTATTTAATAATTGTATTAAATAAATTAGTTTAAAAAATGATTTTTATATTATAAAAATCATTTAAAATGAAAATAAAGTGTTTAAAAGTATTTTAAGTTATAAAATATAAATTTTAATATTTAAAGGTAAACTTCATTAATAATTTAATATTAATGTTATTAGATTTATTTATTAAATAAATAGTTTAAAAATGATTTTATTAATTTAAAATCATTTAAAAAGGATATAAATGAATTAAAAATATTTTAAGTTATAATAAATGACGTTTAATATTTTGATAAATAGTACATTAATATTTAAATATTAATGATAATTATTTAAAAATGATTTTAAATGTTTTTAAGATAATTTAAGGGTAATATTAATGTTTTGAAAATATTTTGAGTTATTATAAATAACTTCAATATTTTGACAATGGTTTCATTAATATTTTAATATTATTTAAATATTAATGATAATAGAATTATTTAATGTTTAAATTATTTAATAATGATTTCGGTGTTTGAAAAATCATAATAAATTATAATAATTGTTTAAAAATTATTATAAGTCATTTAAAAATAATTTGGCCGATGTTTTAGTTATATTGAATTTCAGTATAGAGTCTTAGACTCGATTATTACCCGATAAAGTTGTCGGTACACCGAAATATTTCAGAAATTGCTCTGGACTTATATAAATTGTCTGTATACATGTTTGTTTGTGATTCAATGACTGTTAAATATATGTGACAATGTGATTAGGTTATGTGATGACTACAAATAGCAGTACTGTGTTATGATATGTTATTCTAATCGATAGAATGATCTTATTAATGATAGATTTTGGTATAAAAGATAAAACTAAGTTGTGTAAGCAGCAAATCAGGCAAGTATTCTACCCTTTTCATTTACTTTATGCAATGGTCATGTGTAAGTCAGTTTCAAAAATCTATTGTTATTAGTACTGTTCATGTATCTATACTTTTGTAGACATGCCAGTTATTGAACGTTGTTTATCATTACAGTATTATTATACACTATAAAAAAATGGGCCTTTAGCAACAATTTTTCGGACACCGACTTTATAAGTCGTTGCTAAAAGTATATGTTTAGCAACAAAATTTGTCCTTCATTGCAGATTGTATCGTGCTTTCACTTTTTACAACAAAATTCATAAGTCGTTGCAAAATTTCGTTGCTAATTCATTAGCGGGAATTTTTTTTGTTAGAAATTCATTGCAAAATTTTTGGCCACTTGATTTTCCGTCATCGTGGGCAACGAAAGTTTTTTTGTTGCTAAAAATGGGGCTTTAGCAACGATTTTTCAGGCAACGACTTTATAAGTCATTGCTAAAAGTGTATGTTTAGCAACGAAACTTGTCATTCGTTGCTGATTCAGGTCGCTTTCACTTTTTGCAACGAAATTCATAAGTAGTTGCAAAATTTGGAAACAAAATTCGTTAGAAATTAGTTGCAAAAAATTTATAATCACTTGATTTCTCCTCATAAATGAAATGAAAATTTTTTTTCATATATTTCGTTACTTAATATGGACCACATTCATTGGCGATAATTTTTTATTTTCACAGATATTTTATACAACTTTTTGCAACGACTATTAACATGTTGCCTTAAACTATTAACAATACTTTTTTATGAATCGAACTCTTAACCTCCCCCACTCTTTAAACAAATGCTCAAACCAACTGAGCTACAAGTATTTTTACTTTAAAGTCACTATATATCTTACTATATCTTTTTTTAATACTTCTTGTTTTAAAATAAAGGGTGGAGCTGGTACTAATAAACTATATATACATATTTATTTTTATTTTTATTATATTATATTATATATATATATATATATACACACACACACATATAGAGAGAGAAAGACAAAAAAAAGGAGTGAAGTTAGTGAGAGAGTACATACTAGAGAATTAGGAAGTTTAGTTGTCATCTGCGTGTGAGACCCCGAATTTTATGAAATGAAAGAATTCAATTTTCTTATTTGGTAAATAGTTAAATTGATAAAAGGTTAAAGTTAAGGGGTGATATGTGAATTTTTTTTTCAAAGTAAGCAAGTTGTCATAAAATAACTGGTAGGAAAAGTACAATAATACGCGTGGTTGCATAGTAGCACACGGTATTGATTATTGATGCTTATGTGAGAAGTCACTCAGATATACTCAATTATTGCTACAATAATTACTACATCAAATCTCTCATATTATTGATTCAATTATTGTCACAGTATCATCTCCATAATATGTTATATTATTAAATCAATAATTGAGACGACAAAGTTATTCATATTATTATTTGCAATATTGACAATGTCTAGAAGTTCTGTCAAGGAGAGGTTTGGTCACCTAATTGCGCACCAATAAGGAAAAATCCTTATCAGAAAGCCCCCTCTTTCTTGGGAACGACCTGGTTGTTAAATATTGTGAGTTATAATATTAATGATGAATGTTATTAAAAATCGAATTTGAGTTCAGAGTTGAATTTGGAGACGCGGACGTGATATTTGAATACGAAATGATGAAATTAGTAGAAATAGACTATAAACACAAAATTTGTCGGGGTTGACTTTTTGGTCAAAAAAGTGAACAGTTGACTTTTTCGGAAAAAGTCAAATTTTGAAATTTCAAAAATGAGATTTTTGAGAAAAATATTTCCACTGTGTTGGGATTGTTAGTGTTAGTAGAAATCGATATTTATTTCGATAATAATTGATGTCTGGAGGTTATATTGACCAATTGGGTAATTAATCGAATAAATGAGTAATTTATTGCTATTAATTCACATGATTATAACTATTTATTCACATGTGTGTACTATTGATTCACATTCATATACTATTAGGGGAGTTGGTGTAAGATTGATAATACTTGCATGACTAAGTTAAAAATAGAGGTATAGATGGAGGTACTATACTGTTATTCGTATTTTCACATGATTATAACTATTGAATCACATGATTGAACTATTGATTCACATGATTTACTATTAGGGGAGGTGGTGCAAGTTTGATAATACTTGCAGGACTAAATTAAAAATGAAAGAAAAGTTGGAGGTATTGTATTGTAATTTTTTGAGCCCCAAAACGTGCAATTATCGAAACTATATTTTTCTATAAATAGAAGCTCATTCTTCCTTCATTTCTCACCAATTCACTAAAGCTATAGAGCAATTATTATAGAGAGAAATTATAGAGAGAAAGAAGAAGAGAAGTTTGCTACCTCTCTACTCTAGTATCCAATTTCTTTCTAAGGTAAGGGGTATTATTTCTTTCGTATTCATGAAGAGAGCTATTGTTATTTCATTCGTTATTATTCCGTAGGAATAACTCAGATATCGCGACTACTAGTATACATGGTGAAATTCTTCTATTATTCCATTCTTTATTATTACATTGGAATATCACGTGCATGCGGATTCTGTGATCCAGTTCCATTCTTTATTATTCTGCTTTGAATATCCTCATGCATGCGAATTATCCATGACCGGTTCCATTTTTTATTATTACGTTGGGAATAACCTATTTGTGCGGTCTATCGCATGCATGGTGAATTCTTCATTATTTCATTCTTTATTATTACATTGGAATAACTTGTCATGTGGATTCTGCATACATGGTGAATGATCCTTTGTATTCATTCCTTATTAAATTGTGGAAATGATCTGTTTACGTGGATTACTGCATTTATGACAGTGAAAATCCATTTGCGCTTTACGTAATTTTTCCTCGACCCTCAAAAAATTCGGAAAAATTTGAAATGATAATTTGATGAGTTTTCTATATTGTGTCCAAAGATGGCAATTTTTGGATGTATAGATTAAGAGTTATGGATTTTATGGGAAAAGACTATTTTAAAAATAAACTCTTATAACTCCTTGTGGTTAACTCTAAAATTGGTGAAAGTTTTATTGGGAGTACATGTATATAACAGGAGTATACCCTGTAAATTTCAGAATTTTTGGACAAAAGTACAATTTATGATAAATGTCTAAATATTAAATAGCTTTGCCATATGAAAAATAGTAAATGAATTTTAAAGATTCCGAGAAAAATATATGTTCAATATGGAACTATATTTTGCTAAATCCCAGAAAAGAAATATTTGGGACTGATTTGGTATTTTTCATGAAAATGAACTAGTTATGAGTAAATGAATTAAATTTGTTATGTGAAGTAACAAAATTGGAAAATAGGATTTTATGGCTTGGGAATCCTATATAGGGTATATGCAGATTTTTGATGAGGGATTTGTTCATTGGTGATGAAATATTATGATTATGACATTTTTGAATGATTAAATGCATTATTTGGTAAAGTGTAAACAATTGAAATAAATTGTTTATAAGTTTAAGAAGTGATTAAAATATTGTTATAATATTAATAATATTAGATGATGAGTTTATTAAGTGATTGATAATATTTGGATAAATTTAAAGTCTTTAATATTTATCCTTGTTTTCGTTTGATTAATGCTTATATCATTGTCATCATCCTCATGCTTATATTATGATGAAAGTCATCTTTGGCTTACGTGCAAAGATGGACTGTTAATTATTGGTTTTACAGTTGAATATCTTTGGCTTACGTGCAAAGATGGACTGTTGATTATTGGTTTTATAGTTGTATATCTTTAACTTACGTGCAAAGATGAACAATTGATTGATGAGTATCTTTGGCTTATGTGCATAGATGAACTGTTTATTGGTATGATTATGACCAGGGATCATTCGGTATAATCATGACCCGTAATGTTATAGATGATGTGGTAAAAGTCCTCATTGGCCTGTAGTGCATTGATGGACAGTTATTGGTATGATTATAACCAGGGATTATTCGGTATAATCATGACCATTGATAAATACATGAATATCCTTGGCCATAGTGCAGGGATGATTCGATGATGTGGATTATTTATTAAGCTGAATCTCAGCGATAAAATATTGATTATACACTTTTAATTCGTAAAAGATAGTAGATATCATGCTCTACTTGACTCTTCTAAAATACAGTTGTATGTCTTTGGCCTGTACTGCAAAGAATAAATTATAAATGAATATCTTTGGGCGTAGTGGAAAGATGAATTTATTAGTATGATTATGAGCAGGAATTGTGATTTGGTATAACCATGATTTTTGATGTTTCAGGTGAAGATAGGTGATGAAAATTATCTTCGATCACCGGGTGCGAAGAGAGAATTTAGAATCACAATTATGATTATGAGTTATTCATATGATTGTGGACATGAATTGTTGATTGATGTTACGAGGATAAAACATTATTGGTGGACTTTTAACATGGAGAAGATAATAGACACGATGGTCTATTCGACTCTTCTAATGGATTGCTTCGTTCACCGCTGACTATGGTTGAAAAGTTTTATCATCTACCATATGTTTTAAATCTCTGATTTATTATTGACGAAGGCTATTGATAATTTAATTATCTTTAGTCATGATATTCTTTACTGGGATATTTGTGCTCACCCTTTGCTTCACAATTCCTTTCAAGTAATAAGAGTGTAGCTGGGTCGAGCAGGGATAATAGGGAAATAGTGTGATGGTCCGAGACTGTCGAAGTTTCTCGATACTTTATAAAACGGCATGACATACAACAAATAATTGTATTGAGGACCTAAGATGTGTGTGTCGTATTTTATACGTCACTTAATAATTGATTTTGGCGAACAATAATAGGGTGATGAGAACCCGACTTTGAAAGCGTCAAAAGTGCACCTTATTAGAATGAATATAATAGTAATCTTCTCGTTCTTCTTTGGGGTCTTAAAATATTTGCTGCTATATTTTATATGGCATTGTAACAATTTGAGTTTGGAAACTATCTACGAGACAATATTGTATTAAAACTCACAGCTTATCTGCTGTCGTACTCTGCGTGATAGTTCAACAGTTGTATAAATGAAGTTTGTATTTGATTTTTATAGAGTGATATCTGGCGACTCAGAATGGGTCGTGTGGACCTATTTTGGGGGCGTCACAAAGCGACTCATGTGGAATTGTTCCGAAATTAATACGATTTAGTAATCTGCGACTAGTGATATTATATAAATATTTATAAATAATAAAAATATGACATTTAATACTAAGGATATTACGCACAAATTATTGTAAAAAAAATAGATTATTTAATATAAGTAAATATTTAACTTGAGATTACATAAAATAATAAGAACTTTTATTCTTGTAGGCGGAGGAGTAACTTAAATCATGAACATATATTTTAAGTCCAAAAATAAAATATAAAAAAGAAGAATAGTAATGGTATACCCCTTAGCTATTCTTAGTTCTCCTTTTACCTTTTTTTCAAATATATTATAAAATTAAATTATAATACTATCGATTCTAAGAAAAACATAAAAGATGAAGAAAATTTATTATGTTTTATGAACTAAAATGATTAAAATTATTCAAAAATGACTTATAAGTCATTCCTAATAAGATAGTTTGACCCATATTAATGTAATACCAATTTTATCCCTATTTTATTTAATTTTTTTTAAAAAAAACGAATTTGTAAAAAAGAAGAGTAAGATGCAATGTCACTTTAATTGGCGTTAATTTTTTTATTTTTATTTTTACAGCTGAAGTCTTATATACTCCTTCATTTCCAACACCGATGACAGAGAATAAACATAAAAAATATTGATGTTTATAAATAAGTACAAGAGATCAAAGACATTAAAAAAAAAAGAGATTCCAACGTCAGTTAAAGTGATGTTACATCTTACTCTTCTTTTTTACAAATTTGCTTTATAAAAAAAATTGAAAAAAAGTTACAATGCCAGTTAGTTTGGCATTGGATCATATTTTTATTTTTTTCAAATTTCTTTAAAAAAGTAAAATCATTTTAAAAAAAATTAAGATAATTTTTTTTTTAAATTCGTTTTTTTAAAAAAAAATATTTTTTAAAGTGGCGTTGGATGCATTTCTGATTTTTAGCCAGCAGCCATATCCGACCCCCTTTTGCCCTAACACTCTGCCCCCAACATATCCTCCCCAATCTCCTTATAAACCTTTCCATCGCATACAAATTGAAAACTCTCTCAAATACTAAGCTTCATTCGATTTAGGGTCTCACACTCTCGCTCACTACTTTTTTAGATTCCTATATACGGTATATGTATTATTTCTTTCATTAACAATAGGCTTTGGATTCAATAGCAGAAGAGAATCTATATACAAAGAAGAAGAAGAAGAAGAAGAAGAAGAAGAAGAAGATGCAGAGATTTGGATTACTGAAGAGTGCCATCTCGTCATCAACCGGAAAAGATGAAGATTTTGAAGATGATGAAGACGAAGAAGAAGAAGAGGAGACAGTCACCGTGGAATCAAGATTGCTTTTCGAAAGAGCCAAAATGGAGATCCTGTTCCGTCAAATCTCCACAGAGAATAGGACTGAGCAAAAAATGGATATATCCAAATTACCAAACCGAAATAATTTAATCGAAATTTTTTGATATTTCGGTTATTTTTAATATTTTGGTTATATCCGAATATTTTTTTACAGTTTTCGGTTAGTTTGTATGATTTTTACTTTTGGGTTATTCGGTTTAACCGAATAACCGAACAACACCTTACTAAATTACTAATTTACTACTCCCTTCATTCCTAATTATTTGACCTTTTAGAAATGGACACAAGAATTAAGATAATGATTGGAAAATATTAAATATAGTACTCAATTGTCTATAATACCCTTAAATCTTTTGTTGGAATAAGGAGAGTTTTATTGGAATAAGGAGAGAGAAAGAGTAAAGTATCAAAAAAATAGATAGAGTAACGAGGAATAATTTTAGAAAAATTATCATTAATTCTCTTAAATTTAAATAAACGTCAAATAATTAGAAACAAATAAAAAACTCTAAACCATCAAAAATAATTATAAGTAGGGACGGAGGGAGTAGTTTACTAAGATCTCAGTACTCAGCGTCTCAGGCATTACTAGAAGACTCCAACTCTCAGACTGAGTCTCTCAGATTAGATCTCTCTCAAGCCTCTCACTTCTCAGTCTTGTCTCTTTTCAGATCAGAACTCTCAGTCTCGTCTTCTCAGATCTGTACGCTCAGACTCTCAATCTCGTCTTCTCGAACTCTCAATCTCAGAGTCTCAGATCTGAGATCTCTCAAGCCTCAAGTCTCGAAGTTCGAACTCTCGGCGCCGACGACCCTTCATCTCGAACTCTTAGATCTCGGCGCCGGCGGCAGCTTTCCATTTGTTAAGGTAATTTTGTTATTTACCTTTACTAAATTCTCGAAGACGGATTGCTTTTAGTGTGGGTGGGTGTCTACATATATTTGATAGGAAAATAAAAGGATTATAATTTCAAAGATTGTTGGTTCATTAGTCACAATTTCTGCAGGCAATACTTTATAGATTTTACAATTTTTGCAGGCAATACTTTACAGATTTGAGTCTTTTTTTTTCTACAGTGGAAAATATTAATTTCATGTAAATTTCTTAATTGGTGTGGTGTAACGGTGATGGAATGTTCAGTTATATTACTGTATATGTTGGCATCTTTGAAGCAAAATATTATGTGGTTTAGGTCTAACTAAAAAGTTCAAGTAATTAATTGAAGTCAATAGACATAACTACTATTAACACAAAAATAAAATAAAAGTTGAAGTCAATATGATGAGTGGGAGTCTAGGTTGGGAAAGTAGAATTGTTCCTCCTTATTGTGATAAAGTAGAAAGAGAGGGTTATTTTATTCAATCCATCTTGTGTTCTTTGAGTTTTTCCTTTTTGTGGAGTCTATTTTAATACTTATCTACTGAAAAATTTCATATCTTGGTTATTATTTGTTGGTTCGTTGTATCGGCTGTTTCTATTCTATTAATGATGTGTTCTTTAAATTCTTGTTTTTGCTGTATTGATACTTAACTTTTGATATTCAAAATTAAGTAAGTTATTTAATTTTCAAAATTAAGTAAGTTATTTCACCAAACAATGGGAAACCTCAAGTAGCTGTAGTCCTGTTTGAGGTCTTTTTAAGGAATTGTGTGGGAGTTTTTCAATTATGTTTTTAGATACCTATTTGGAGTTAGTGTATAGTTTCGTAGCTTGGATTTATGGGTGATGTAACTAGAAAAAAAATAAAAATAAAAATTCAGTCTTTGCTTATGGATGACTTACTTGAGTACGTGTTCTTGCTAGTTCTCAAACACTAACAGCAGGCCACTTGCTAGCTAGGCATATGATCTGTATTATACTCCCTCCGTTCCACAAAAAGACTTCCATTTGCAAATGTTAAGGATGTACATTTGTTTCATGTTTACCCCTAAAATAAAAAAAAATTGTTAGCTAAGTGGTAGTGGCGTGATAATGAAATCATGATGACAGAATTGAGGTCGTCTTGTCATTTTATACTACTATTAATAAAATGGAACTCTTTTTGTGGAATTTTTCTTTTGTGCAAACTGGAATCTTTTTTTGGAATGGAGGGAGTACCTTATATTACTGTATCCTTTTGTTGTTCAAAGTAGTTCTTCTAATCAAATCTGGTCACTTCGAATAAAATCAAATCACATCCTCTGGTTTTGGTGACATAAAATCAAATATAACTTGGATTGTGATCCACTTCTAAAATAGATATTGCAACACACTCTAATGATTTTAAAACCCACTCCTGGTGCTGCTAGTTCTTTGAGATTGAGTTACCACAATAAGCTTCAAGCACCACATTCATGCCCATAATAATAATGCAACTCCTTTTTACCAGAGAAGGCCTCACGGCGTATATGTCACGGATGTAAGTTGGGAAAAAACCCTGCTAACGGTTAATAATATATTCGGTAATTTTATATATTTGAGCATAAGACTAATCAACCCTCTTATCAACCTTACATTTGTTAGATTAAACTTGAACACTTGTTATTTTGTCTTTCCATCCTATTTGTGATTTTTGTCCTGGGAAATTAATTTAATAAGAAGGTATTTGATAGCTATATGAAATGTTGTTAAAATGTTTTAATAGTTTTTGGCTTTTATTTAGAATATCCAATATGGAAATGGTAAATACTATAGAATCTGATGTCATGCATTTAGCCTTTTTTTGGTATTTGATAGCTATATAAAATGTTGTTAAAATATTTTTTTGGGTTTTATTTAGAATATGCAACATGGCAATGGTAAATACTATAGAATCTGACTTCATGCATTTAGACTTGTTTGATGGCATTAATTTAGAAGTTGGGATAAATTTGAATTAGTGAGGACAGGAAATAAAATTTTCCCTGTATGCGGTGTTTCTCTTGGGGCTCAACTGATGTACCATAAATATACATTTCAACTGGGCCATATAATGTATCCTGTAGGTTACTGCAGTGGGGCATGCAGCAATGTTGGCCGCAATTCAAAGATATGTGCCAGCACTGGTGAGTATTTTCTGATACCGTGCTTTTATCTAAGTTCTTAAATTAAATGGAGCACAATCACATGCTCATACAAATTCTCTCTTTTGCCAGATTCCGTCCACATATGGACCAGAAAGGTTAGATCTCCTGAGGCAGCTCGAGAAGGTGAAGGAAATGGAAACCACTGAAGTGAAACCCACTGAGAATGCAAATGAATAGTTCTTATACCGCTCATAAAACCAATGTTCTTTCTTAAAAGGTAACCTCTATTCAATTTAGTGTGGTTCTGAAGCCCTTTGACAAAAGATGAGCATAGAGAAGTTCATTCCAAGTGTCTGACACTCCAAGTAAGCACCAATGGCTGCAGTCTTGTGGCGCATCTACTGGAGTTCCTGGCTCCCGATGGCTCGAAGGGTGTCCGTCTTTTCTAAACTGTCAAATATGTGATGTTTAAGAAGTATGCCTTTCTCTTTGCACTTTCTATCTGTTTGACTACTTCAGAAATAAACAGATTGTTCCATGGCTCAGGTTCCAATTTTGTGTAGTTAGTTTCTGGTGATGTATTAATATCACAATGACCACCATCTTTCCATGTTCCGTCCCTGCATTGAGGCCAAAAATAACTTGCAATATTACAGATGGACCCAATCATTAGACGACTCTAAATTATGCCTCTTGTTTGAGCGTGTGGCACATAACAGACTAAATATACTTCCTGTACCAAACAGGCAGTCCTTGTAATTGTACAGAGGTTTTCAAATTCAGTGGTACGGGCTGCAACACATATTTATTTCACTGTGAAGGCAAATAGCCATCCATATTCTGTGCGGGCTATTACATAGTTGCATGTCATTACCGCAGTTGATGATTGACAAGCAATGAGGAATTGTAAATGGAAAAAAAATCAATCATCTTTTATAGTCTCATTGATTATTGTCATCTGACTTCATGCATTTAGACTTCTTTGGGTCATGGTTTTTTTTAGAATATGCATGAACATATATAAATATAGCAAAGCCAAGTCTTACATAGAGGATTACACCCAGAAATAAAACCATATACTGGAACACAACCACTTAGTTTATTACTCATCAGACATTATATATAAACACTTATTTATACAACCACTTGGAACATAAGACATTTACATAGAGGATTTATTATTTATTTATTGGATTATATAAGTCTTTCCGCTGAGCTTTATTACTCATCAGACATTTATTTATATGTGAATCTCAACCACTTGGTTTAGATGCCTTAGATAATGGAACATGAAATCAAGCTGATACCAAGGTTGGCATGTTTAGCGCGCTCTCGAATATTTCTAATGCCTCCCTCCATGGGATGAAATTCTGAAAGCATGTTGATTCAAATTAACATGGTACTAAATAGTATTACTGCATTAGCAGAATCATGCATTTCCTCATACTCATAATATAAGTTCTTGAATTGAAGAAATAAAAATTTAGTACTCACATCAGTATTTGTACGTGCAGGAACAATAGCATTTAGTACTCACATCAGTATTTCTTTTTGTCTTTCTGCTTCTAGAATGGTTTGTCTTTATTGAATTATACTACTGTAAGATTTTCTTGGACATGTAAAACTGTCAATTACACATTAATTGTTGGTCTTGATTATCTGAATTTAGGGTAACTATGTTTCTAAATCTTGGTTTTATGTTGTTGATAATAGTTTATTTTTAGATGTGCATTATATTTACTTTTATGTTCTGATTGAGTTTGGGCATCATGACCTCATTTTAGTCTATGAGAGGTTAGATCGGTGAAGAAATAGCAATCCAATGGAGTTAGTTATCTATTCTTAGTTATAAGCAAGGAAGAACAATAACCTTTATATGATTAACTTGCAGGTCTTTGTGGCTTAGAGATTGAAAGTTCCAGGAGCATGGCAGATGCCTCAAGTGATGTGTTATGTATGCATTTCTTTCGAATTTGAGCATATAATTTTCATATGGTACACCTAAATATTGTTGAGGCTTGGTGCCGCCTTGATTCTTAGTTGTTGAGAGGGTTGACACCTAGACATGCAGTTCTTTATGACCTCACTTAGGTAATTCTTGAAAGATGATGCTATAAGAATCTCATATTTTTATAAATTTTTCCAAGTAATTGTATCCGCTCATTTTTGAGCTTTTATTTTAGGGAGGAATTGAAGACGGTGAGGAGCCAACATATGATGCAATTATGGAATTGCGAGAAGAAACTGGAATATTGCCTTCTGAATTTTTTTCTAAGATTCATTTCTCATGCTCTTCTTTTTCCTTTCTCATGACACGGAAGTGATTACCATGTGGAAGCTATATAAATTTAGGTGGTGTTATGTTGCAAAAGTATATGTATGTCAACATTTATAGTTGCACTGAAGGTTCATGAAATGGCTAATTAAGATTCCAATTTTTTCTTGTAACAGAGCAATCATATAGTCGCACTGAAGGTTCTTTTTCTATTTAGATTTGTAGCAAATGATATTATGATTGTCTATTTGTCTTTTTCTGATTATGATCAATATGGTGTACATTAGTACCACGTAGCAACTCTATTGTCTTTGTGTATTGATTTTGGCACTAAGTGCATCTGGTGACCTATTTGTTTTATTTTTCTGACTTGCTATTATTTTTAAATATGTGCAGGAAGACTGCTTCTACGACCTGCCTTACAATACTGGGTATCAAATTTCTGTGCTACGTTTACGGAAGACAAGGGACGAAATTATGAAAGTGTACTCTCTTTATATATATAGATATATACTCTGATTGAAGAACTGTGGTAGCTTTAGATAGTTAATTGTAAAGATAATGAATGATTATGTAGTGGATGATTTTATTAAGTTAATAATATTTTAGTTTTTTTCATTTTTTGCCATTATTTGCTATGGGGACATTGAGCTAGTCAGGTACACAAAAAGAATGTCAAATTTTGATTTGGCAACAATATAATTCATTACCAAAGTATTGAACAAGTTTTAATATAGCAATAATTTTTTATACATTTAGCAACAAATTTTCGTTGCTAATGGCATTAAGAATATAATATTTGGCAATGAAAAATTAACCTAATAATAACGGAGAGGATATTGTTGCTACTACTAACATAAAAGTCAATTTTTTTTATCGTTGCAAATCATATCAACTTTCGTTGCACATATAAAGAAGCAACAACATATAATGTCGTTGCTAATCGACGACTTTCGTTGCTATTGAAAAATAACCAGCAACAAACATTTTCGTTGTTCATTCAGCATAATGTCGTTTTGCCAAATAATATAATCAGCAACGATAATCGTTACTAAAAAGTTTACATTCCGCAACGAAAGCAAGCTTAGGCAACAATTTTCATAATTTACTGCAACGAAAAAATGTTGTTTGATATCAATTGCAACGAAAATGCATGGTCGTTGCAAAAAAAAAAGAGTTCATTTCATTGCCAATTAGCAGACTTTTGCAAAGAAATGGGGTTTTTAGCAACGAAATTTTAATTATTCTGCAACAATACATTTTGTTGCTAAAGGATCGATGTCTTTGTACGAAAGTCAAATTTCGTTGCAAAATGTATTACTTTTGGCAACGAAAAAAATACGTTCATTCTTGGAACAATTAGCAACGCTCATTCTTGTGACGAAAGACGCAACGACAGTAAAGTCGTTGCCAAAACCCTTTTGCAACGAAATTTGGCACCTTTAGCAACGAAAATCGGTTGTTGCTGATGCCCCATTTTTTTGTAGTGATATAATCTAGATATATATAGTCTGTTCGTTAATTTCTAAATATTATTTTACTAGTGTCCTCACTTGGATAATTTATTGTATTTAATCACATGTTGATACATACTTTTGGTTTTCAGTATGTATACATTGACTTAAAAGCTGTCTAAGCTATTTGACTCAGCTAGACATAGATTTAAAAATAACGTTGAGATATGTCTTAGCTAATTATTCTGGCTAGACGAACATTTGATTAGAACTTGATAGGTTCGCGAATAGAACTCAATTATTATTGACAGATCGATGACAATTGTTTCGGCTAGATCAACAAAGCGATTAGATTTTTTTTGAAATCGTAGTATTTCGTTGTTATAATTCAAATTCTAGTTATAAGATTGAGAAGAACAAACTTTTCATATAAAAGGGGAGATTTTTGGTCGTATATTCGTCCATTGTGCGCGTTTTAAGTATTATGCATAATATAGGGTATAATTAAGCTGATCACTTATTATTCTTGCAGAGGGGTATGATTTAATCTTTATGGTTATCTGATACACTTGGGTATATCAAAGTAAACATTTGATAGTTACTCGAGAATAGAAGTTCAAGATCCTTAGGGATCACTCAACATAAACTCTGGAAAATATTCCACTTTATTATTGCGTATAATTAATTCTTGTTATTCAATTGAATATCAAAAATCAAAAATAAAGTTCATAGTCTGTCGACTGTTCACCAATTATAGTCAGTACGTAGTTTCAAAATTTGAAATACATTAGATATGTTGATTAGAATTGTTTCAGTTTACTTCACAACTGTTGATTCGTTGTAGAAGTGCCTTTCAAAGAAAACATTTACTTCTTTCAACTAGTGTTTATTGTCTGCTATTACTTGCTGGGCACCCAAATGCTCATTTTTTCTTTAAATATAAATGTTTTCAGCTAGCGTGATCAACCTGAAGGTTCAGACAAGAACAAAGGAAAGGGAAAGCTAGCAAAATAAGCTTTATGGTATCTTATGTAATAGTTAGTCTATAATAAGATGATAATATTTATTATCTATCATGTAATGTAATGTAGTAAAGGTTGAGACACTGGGATTAGACTCTGATATATGTAAATTAAGTTTGATATACATATTATTATTATTAGTATTAGTATTATTCCGCTCAAAGAAATGGTATCGGGTTTCAAGTACCTAAATTTGGGGGCGTCATATATGCAATGACCTTGCCATGTTGCATTAGCACACAACCAAGTATTCTATGTGATGCATCACTATACAACACAAATCCTCCCGTATTATCTGGTAATGATAATACAGGCGCCTCGCTCAACCTCCTTTTCAACTCTTGGAAACTCTCTTCACATTTGTCCATCCACATGGACTTCACTGTCTTCCTTGTTAGATTAGTCAACGGGGTTGCTATCTTAGAAAAATCTTGGATAGATAGATAGATAGAGAATTATTTGAAGAAAAGTAGTTTTTCAAATAAGTGGGGGATTGTTAATTGCACCTTTTCTTATATGAGTTTTGATCAATTTTGGGATTAATTTAGACCCATTAATTGATTGAATTTATATTAAATTAAAAGTACATTTGATAGTCTATTACAAGGAGATTAATAAATAGCAATATATGGTTCAAGTAGTAATTATATATTATGTTTTAATTGTATCCAAAGTGGAGTATATGAAAAGATTCATTATTGTTTAAGAAAACTATTTTCTTTAAGTCTCACATTGAGAAGGAATAAAACTATTTAATACTTTATAAGCATAAGTGGAATAATTTAATTCATTTATGGTACTAAAAGAAAGGTTTGAATTTGGTCACAATGACGTTCTGCAAAAAAACCACCACACACTTTTCCTCATTCCAAGGCACATTTTTTACCCATGACCCCGGGATGAGTCTTTGGTTCAGCAGAAGAAAAGTTGCATTTGCGATTTAGGCGCACTTTGCACTTTGCACGCACGCATCGTCGTTAGGAGCCTCGCCCGAGCCTATTATTTTAGATTGAACCAGATTAATAGACCTCATTCATGATTAAATAGTTTTGTGTTTAGTCATTATGGATACAAAAGAGTTTTAAAACTGTCATAAACTTATATGTGATTATTACATCATTTACTTTGTAAACTGATGCTTTATTCAGAATCCAGTTTTATTAGTTTTGAAATTGAGTAGTCTTTTATCTTCTTCATTGTCATCAACCTTTAAAAAGCAGCATATATTGAGATTCATCATTGAGTTGCTATCACTGAGAATAGGTATATGCTTGACATATATCCTGGAGGTGAATTGTTGGGAGCCTTTAATAAAACTTTTTGGTAAGGAGCAATAAACACCTTAAGGATAGGGATTACCTATGCCAAATCCTTATTCCAATTATTCTGTGTTTATTTTATTTTTCTTCATTAACTAGTTATCAAATCAAATTCTAGAACAATGTAAATTTATATACATTCATTATAATTAGGAAAGTGATCATTCCAAAGATAAATTTCATATTTTTGGACTACTCCGCACCTTCTTATTTAATTAGTCTGTTTGTGCACAATTTACCCTTATATTGATATATACCCAATTGAAAATTGACCCTTTTCTCTCTTCGTCCATCCTCACTTATGCAACTCAGTTTTTCAACCTCCGACATCAACTAAATCCGCTAACAAATCCGGATAAAGCTGAAAAGGCATTCTAAATGCAACAACTTTAAAATAGAAAACATAACAAAAATCCACAAAAAAACTGCCTAAGAATACTAAGTCTTGCCCAAGCTAAAACTGCCTAAGATAAGCCAAAACTGACCTAAAGAATGAATGCAAAAGAACAATCCCAATAAACGTAGCCAAACTGCCCAAAGAGAGCCAATTGGATGCCAAATGTTATTGAGGCAAACTGTAGAATACTTGGCATGGACTGCTTTAAACCTAGTTGCCTAACCTCTGCCTTAGGTATTTTCTAACCCCAAAAATTTCTTCAGTTGAACAAAACAATCCCAATAGTAATTCCAGACAGTCCAGAAGTAATTCCAAATAAAATTCATAAAAATTTCAACCCACAAAGGAATGAAAACTTGGAAACTCAATACTTGGAAAAGCGATGGAACCCTAGCTGTAACAATCTCTAGGATCAAGAATCAAATTTGAAATTTATTGGATACCTAATTTGGTTGATTACAAGCTTGGGCCAAGAATTTGCTGATTTTGAGATTTTTGGATCGAGCTGGGGCAAAGAGGGTTTGGTACCGAGAGGAATGAGGATAAATAAGGGGGAGAAAGTTTGCTTTATCTACCGAGAAATGCGTATTGAACCAACTAAAATTTACTACTGGCGCTGTAGCGCCAACTTTCCTTCGTTATGAGGCGTTACAATGCTGTCTGTTAAACTTGGTTTTGTATGGGGCGCTGCTGCACTGCCTGAAGAACAAAAATAAGCGATGCAGCTCAACTTTCCAGTAGCACTTGCTTGGTTGTGATGATCTCTGGCATTGTAGCACTTCATGTATAAAGCTTTGTAAAAATGCAGTCACCGCTTAAAAACTGGGATTGATCTGGGCATTAGAATGCCGTTGAAGGCCAACATAAATACAATACCGCCTCTGCACCAGTGAAATTTTTTTAATGCTTCCTGCACAGCCAATAACCAATTCAAACAAGTAATTCATAGGATGCCACAGTAAGAATACATAGCCAACAACTAAAATCTTAAACGAAAGACTAACAACTTAGGTAATTGCTTATAAACATGTAATTTAAATAAAAACTTACCTACTTAACACAAAAGGTTATTAAGAATTTGAGAAATCAAAATAAAGGATACCAAAAGGTTCAAATATCAATTACCAAAAATCTTGCATAAATAGATACCACAATGATGCCAACTATGACAACTAAAGGTATGCATCAGGTAAGCACTTAGAAATCTTACTACTAGATAATATTCTACTATGAGCATAATTATACACCACTACTAGTAAGGAAACATACTAAAATCGATATTAACTAACATATTAGACAACATATAATATTAACAAAGACAGAAAACAAAGAAAAGTAGAAAACTGATACTGAGATGAGGTTGTCTCCCCACCGAGCCCTTGTTTTAAAGTCGTCGGCCCAATTCTAAGCATTTTCTTTCAATCTGGCTCATATGCAAAACTAACCATATCATGTCGCCTCTTTGTCTTTCTTTGATTTTCATGGCAGACATAGATGATTGGCGACCCGCAAACTCCACTACATCCATCGGCATGAAGAAACACTCATAATTTAAATTATCCACTAATTTGCCTTTTAGATTCATTTGAAAACGTTCTTATGCTCTAATGGTTCCTCTAGGGTTTTAATAACCTTAAGTGTGGTTTCCAGATCTTCATCAGTTTTGATAGTACACCCACTTATAATCCCATTTTCTCCCTTTTCAGACTTCATAGTTTGGCCAGGATGCATTTCTACATCTTCGTCGGAAAATTTTCACAACTCCTCGCCATTTCCTTGCGTATTTACCAGGCATTTCTCTTCACCCCCTCGTTATGATTAGTAACGGCAGGTAGACTACTTTGCGGTGGACTCATAATAGCATTGGCAAGTTCTCCCATTTCGTTCTCGAGATTCTACAATGAATACGAAAAGTCTGATTGGTATGAAAAATTTAGATCATAGTATTGCTCTTGACTGTTGTCCCATGATCTTGGATAACCCTGACAGTTCGGATGATAGTAGGTTGGGTCAAAGTCAGCTGGATCCTGATAGTAGGCATTCTGAGTGAATTGACACTCAAGATTGTCAGAACACCTTGAGAGGTTTGCAATTTGTTCTTGCAATTGCTCAAGTAATCCTTCTGATCTTAGTTGTGTTGTCCTCTCATAAGGCCATTGATAACAATGCTCATCCATAGCCTGAAAGGACTTCAAAACAAAACAAAGATCAAACAAATTAAATATAAATATATGCATCTAAATTAAGACTAAATTGATTTAAATCAATATTGCACAATATTAGAATAAATAAGTCCCCGACAACGACACCAAAAACTTGGTGATCGATTTCACAGTCAATAAAAACACGCGCAAGTATACGCGGTCTAACAAGTAATATATGATAAGTTGAGTATCAAACCCACGAGGAATTATGACTAATATTTACCAAGTACCAACTTTATATCGCTTCATTCTTATTTAAACAGCAGAATAAAAGATAATTAATTATACTACTGAATATTCTAATTAATAAAGCACATAAATGGAGAACGATTGGTATCTAAGGTGCTACAAGCTAAGATCATAACTTCACCCACACATACAAGCATTATGTCAAACACTTGACGTGCCATGCTTCATTAAATATCCTTACTCTCCTACTGGTCTTAATGGTCACGATGGATTGTCAACCGAGAACTCATCAATGCTCATACGCCTCTTCCGAGGTACATATAAACCTATCCTCTCTAGATCTACCAAAAAAGGGAATAGAACGAAAATAGACATCCTAATTAGGTATTTCGACATATTCCTATGCGAATTAACCATAGAAGGAATTAAAACTCAGGTTCTCAATTAGGTCACATGTGGCATACAGGTATATTCCTATCCTATACACAAATTATGCAGTCCATTTATGCAGACAAATCATAATCACATGCCAACATATCATGGTATAAATCTACAATCCATTTCCCAATTTCTTATAGATTACCAAATTAATCACTAATTCCTTAACAAGTAAACATTAAGCACAAATATAATGAGCCAAACCATATGGTGCCAACCAAAGGAGAAAGTAAATCAAATGAAATTAACAATGAGTTCCATATAATATTAGAGCCAAAAATTAGTTCATATCTTTTAAACTAAACATCAGTAGTAATATATACAACATTTATAGATTACAAAATTAAAGGAAATAAATAGAGAAGAATAAACTTTGTCAGGGCCTTCTTTAATCTCCAAGAAATCCCTTCAATTTGTTTTCCAATCTGTGTTGCTTCATTGCTCTTGAGCTCCAAAGAATCCCAATCATAATCCTAATCTATCTAAACTATATGTACAATGATTATCTAATGAAAAAAAAGAGAGAAACTAAGCTAATAGTCTAAGAGAGAGAGATGGAGAGTTATATGATATTATGAGAAAAGGGGGCTGATATATATATATATAATCCCTTCAGTTACTAGGTCATTTCTCTTTCTTGTCTGCCTAAAAATCGGAGGTGGCGGTGCAGCGCCAGGATTAAGCCTTGAAGAGGCGCTGCAATGCTTGGTCAAAAGACCCAATAAAGTGGGTCTTTGCGCAGTCACTGTTAGTAAAGGAATGAGAGGCCGCAATGCAACAGTCAGTGAAAGTGGCAAGGATGGGGGAGTCTGAATGCCGAGAAAGAATCGGAAGCAGTAATCGCAGCCAGGCCAATTCTTAGAAAATGGCCTTTTGCCACTGAAAGCTGGAAATGACCTGCAAACCCTTGTAAAACATATTTAAAACAAAATGCTATAAAAGCAACATAAAATAAGACTAATAAGCAATTACTTAAGGTATTATAGGGTCCGATTCGCGGGCATAAATACAAAATCAAAGGAAATAAATAGAGAAGAATAAACTTTGTCAAGGTCTTCTTCAATCTCCAAGAAATCCCTTTAATTCGCTTTCCAATCCGTGTTGGTTTATTATTCTTGAGCTCCAAAGAATCCCAATCATAATCCTAATCTATCTAAACTATATGTACAATGATTATCTAATGAAAATAAAGAGAGAGATGAAGAGTTATATGTTATTAAGAGAAAAGGGGGCTGATATATATATAATCCCTTCAGCAGCTAGGTCATTTATCTTTCTTGTATGCGTAAAAACTGGAGGTGGCACTGCAGGCCAGGATTAAGCCTTGAAGTGTTGCAGCACTTGGTTAAAAGTCCCGGTCAACAAGTTAGCGCTACAACACCTGTTTGTGAAGGAACTGGAGCATTGTAGCGCAACATTCGTTAAAATCACAGCAATGATGGGGTCTTTGAAAGCGCGTAAAAGAATTGAATTAGAAGTGACTGCAGCCAATGCTATGAAAATGGCTTTTTTGCCCCCGAAAGCTGGAAATGACTTCCAAACCCTTGCAAAATATATTTAAAGTAAAATAATAACAAAATGCTATAAAAGAAACATAAAATAAGATGAACACGCAATTACTTAAGTATTAGAGGGTCCAATTCGCGGGTATAAATCTCACTCATCACACAAGTACAAATGGCATACAGATTAACTAACATCATATATCTTACTATCCTGTCATTAAAACAACTGACACCGATTTTGTAGGAAAAGATTAAAATATATCAAAAGTCGATGAATAACATATCATGCATCCACACTTTCTGCCAGTATCAAAATTAAACTATATAAATGTTTATGTGCAAGATTTGTCCTAAAACTCGATCTCAAGCCAAGAAGGCACCCCCGCCACTTATTAAGATGGCTAAAAATAGTGCCTCGAAACCTATACCCATATCTCGAGAAGAATTTGAGGATTTCAAGAGACAGATCATAGAGATAGCTGGTCTATTAAAGGAGCAAAGTAAAATAACTCGAGAGCCTAAAATGCAAACTCAACCTTAGTCCTCTGCTCAGAAAGACATTCAAGCATCCAATGAAGAGGGTGGTCGTTAAATACTCATTCTTATGGCATAGCCCAATATCAACTCTAATAAGGAGACCGCAGACAAAAGTCCAGTAAAGGAAATAATAGACCTTTAAGAAGACGGAGAAACTGGGGAAATCCAAAGCAAAGTTAAACAAATAGAGGAGGCTATCCGATCCATCAGAGGGACTGGCTCCCACGACAGAGTAAACTATTCCAACCTTTGCATTTCCAAGGGCTAAGTATCCAGATAAATTCTAAGTCCCATAGTTTGAAAAATACAACGGACTGGGAGACCCTTATACCCATCTAAAGGTGTATATTGGAGAGCTCAGTTCATATGCCAACGATGAAAGTCTTTAGATGCAACTATTTTAGAAGGGTTTTACCAGAGAGGCTAGGACTTGGTATGCTAGGTTAGAAAACTTAAAGGTTCATAACTTGGAGGAACTGGCCCATGCCTTCTTAAATCAGTACAGTTTTCAATCTTAGATGGCCCCAAACCACTACTAGATCACTATAATCAAGAAATAAAGTAGCGAGTCATTCAAGGAGTATGCCCAAAGGTGGAGGCGTATGGCCACTCAGATCAACCCACCAATGAATGAAACAGAAATGGTGATGACTTTTAAAGATGTGCAAGAGGTACCTTACTATGAGAAAGTCTTAGTTGGAATAGGAAAACCATTTTTTGAAATGATCAAGTACGAGGAAATGGCCAAGATGGGCTTGAAGTCCGGTAAGATTAAAGATCTCTCTTCCCTGGAGGCAATTGTCGAACATATTCAATTCGGTAACTATGCCAATGTAACGACCCCAAAATTCATACAATTTAATTCTCGACTTCAGTCGTTAATAATACATTCAACCTCTAATTTTACATAATTAAACAATAATACAACCATTGAAATTTGCGGAATAATTAAAATTTTATACATTTCCCTTCCGTATTGCCCTAAATCGCAACCTTTACAATACATTTCCTCGATTCAAATTTTTATCATGAATCGTTACAACAAAATAACTTTACAAAGTCTTACATCATAAATAGATATCCAAATACACCAGATATCTCAACTTACAATTTAACAACATGTTACATACAAAATATCAAATACATTTCTCATAAAACATAGATAATCTTCATGAATATGGTTCTCTAAAATTCACTTAGCACATATCATTACCTTGAATTTTTAACCTGCAAAAGTGGTTATTTACAAGGTTGAGCTCGACAGCCCAGCAAAATCTAACAGTTTTCATGCATCACATAGCACATAATAACATTCTCAACATACATCTCATAAACATTAAACTAACCTAAAATACATGCTATAGTTCATATTACAAGTATAAGGATTGAGTTCCTTACTCAATCAGCATGCTTTATTCAATCAACGTAGTCATAAGTTGACTTTAACATTTCATACATTCACATATATATAACACATCATGCTCTTTGCGATAAAACTTTAAAACAGTTAATCATCAAATTCACATAACAAATAGGAACTGAAAGACTTTCCTTGATCGTTGTTTACCAACAACAGTTTAACAGCTTACAGATATCTGCACTTCACGTGCCCTACACAATTATATAATCATTCACATTAACTATTAGTCACACAGCAACGCATATTAGTTGTAATGTAAACTTTACTCTATGCCTCAGAACCCTTCCTATTATATATACACAATGTTCAATGTTATTGTGTTAACTTTCAACTTATATCTCACTGTATTTCATATTCGAAGTTCATTCAAGTGTTTAAGTCGTGCTAGGACTACTTATTGGTTTTATATTAACACTATTCAATATCTTATAATATTCATTTCATTTGATTTAAAACACTTTTTATGTTCATTAACACTTATCACGGCGTTTCGACATTTATTCGTCACACGCCCAATTTGTCTCTCTTGTGTGTGCTTAGTATGCGTATTCAACTTATCTAATATATCATTTATTAATGTTAAATATCATTATACTTCATAATATTCATGTTTTATAACTTAGAACAACATCTATTATCGTCAAAAGCACTACACTTGCATATGTGCATGCCCGACGCCCTCTGATTGCCTCCGAAAACACAATAGTCCTAAAGATGACCATTTTGACTCTTCCTAAAGACCTCAAACTAAATCCCTTAAAGAACAAACGTTGTAGGTCTATTCATCCTCGTTCCGGATCATCTTGAATCGCCTTAATCTATAGAGTAATTTTAACATTTCAAAAACTTTAACAAATCAATTTAAGGGTTCCAATTCAATGTTCATACTATATTTTCATATTTTTGAAAAGTTTAGCGAATTCATTCACCATGAATTCGTTTTACATCCATTTTTGTTCATTCCAATCGGGTTGTTTTCGTTTCTCAGAGTAGAACAATATTCACCCATCAATTAAGAGCCTTAAACATCTGAGCATGATTAATTTAGCCTCTAAAACAGACCCAAAAAACATATATTAAGCCATAAACCAAATTTCTTCTTCTAACACTTGTTTCCACGAATTTGATTACATGAAAATCTGTTATAGATTACATATAACAAATTATTCACATCTATTAACATTATATCATCAATTATTAGCAAATCCACTACCAAAATCCATTTATAGAGAGAAGTATATATAAGAACACAAAATAGATTTTACAACCAAGTTGTTACCTTTAATTTCTTCTTTAGATTGATTAGAAGATGATTAGGAAACCTTGATTACACATCTTCTTCCCTCTTGATTCTCAGGATTTCTCTTCTTAATCCACAGAAAATTTCTTTATCTCTCAAACCCTTTATAAGGCTCCCCTTTCTCTCTGTTATTTAGACTTAGCAAAATAATACGTAACATAAAAAGTGACAAATGGTTTACGCTCAAATAAATTAAGGTCTTAGCAATTACAATATTCCAAAGGTCATAAGACCTTGTTTGGTTGACACACTTTAAAACCCTTTCTATTTTATTTTTATAATTCTCTTATCCTATAGTACTCACCCATGTCACACATTACCCAATTAAATTATAATCTTTATTTAGCCAACACAATATTTAATTAGCTAACATAGTTATAATTTGTTTAACAAATCATTAATCCTCTAATTTAATTATTTAATTAAATTAGAATATTTCCATTCTATTAGCGTAATAAAGTACACACTTTGATTATAAAATCATTGAATCAATATTATCGTACCTAAATAAATTATTCTCCAAAAATTTCATCGAATATCCATTTTATTCCATAAATATTTCAACTAAAATATTTATTCTATTTAATAAATATTTTACTATTTACGAAATTTCACTATCGTAATACATTAACATAATGCATTTTCATGCAATATATTACCTTCTCATTTTATTAAAATAATTATATTAATTCACTATTTAAATTAAGTGAATTACTCATGATGATTATGAATTTAATTCAAAACATTTTCATCGCCAACAAGGCATAACCATCAAATTATATTATTTCGTAATATAATTTTAACTTAATTAAATTAAGTAATATAATATAGTTAATTTCCTTTTCATAACAATTCTGTTTGATTTCTTCAATAGTTAAATTAACTATTAAACCGCATGCATAATAAATTTCTACTCACCAAACCACATAATCTAAAATAGATACATCTCATAATAAGAATTTTATTTGTTAAATTCTTATTTTAATAACCTATAAAAATTCGGGTTGTCACAGCCAATGCTCCTAAGAGGGCCCATAAAAGGAAGGAGGAGGACGTATCCCTCATCCTGCAAGGACAGTCTGCGCCTAATGCCAACAATCCACATATCTGAAGGCAGGGTAATTACCATTAGTTCCATGCACCCGCAAATCCTCAAAGCCCCATTTCCCATAAGGTCGGGAATAACAAGGAGAATAGGCAAAGAAGGGCATTCACCCCGCTAGGAGACTCCTTAGAAATTGTGGTGGCACTGCTAATCACCCAGAAAAAGATCAATGAATTGGATCCACCTAATGACCCTAAGGGAAGATCATTCGACCCATGAAAAAGTGTGCATAACACTCCGTGGCCCCAGAACATGATACGCAGGACTGTTGGACCTTAAAACATAAAATCAAGAACATAATTGATAGTGGGGAGACAGTGTGATGCCCACAAATCCGGGTATCATCCAACCTGAAAGATGGTGCTACACGGTGCTACAGTTCACACATACACTAAATTGAAATGCCTCAAAAGAACGAATATGTCTTACATATATTCCAAACAATATTACCATTCCCAGGTTCTTAATAACCATTACATTCGTTCTTGTCATAATATCAAATAATATCAACATTCCACCTACACTATTACAAAAGCAAGCTATAGGTTCGCCTTAGCCTACCCTTTATCTTTTTCGGATCCTTTAGTCCTTTCGGTCTTAGCTGCATTCATATGGTTCAAGCAGGAGTGAGCATAACTAGCTCAGCAAGTATGACAATTCCATTTAAATGACATGCTTGAAACATACAAATTATATATGTAAGACCCCAACTTATTATTAATGAAATTTAATTTTCTCTATTTATTATTTTGAAATAGTAAGGGTTGATGTGATTAATGTGGATAGTTAGGGGTAAAATACGCAAATATTTCAAAATAAGCAAGTGGTTATAAAATATTCATTGTTGTTTGGGAATATTCGTTTGGTCGTGGAATATTCGTGATCGCTTCGGGAATATTCATTTGCGACGGTAAGCAGCCCATGTGTGGGGCCCCATAACTGAAAGCGATTGGATGAAGAAAACGACAAATATAAGTGGTTTAAAAAATAACACAGTTGTTATTCAAGTTATCTTGTTAAAATACTCTTGTGGTTAAAACACAAGAAGATACACCAGTATTGCACCAATTATTGATTCTTACGTAAGAAGGCACTACTCAATAATGGTTACGATAATTACCGCTCAAGATTTTATCGAGTTAATAATTGTCATGCGTTGATATTTTATATTCATTTATTTCAATAATTGTCATTATACGGTATTTTTCATTATCGAAGCAATAATTCATATTATCTCAATAATATTATTAGATAACATTATTGGCAATGTCTAGAAAGTTCGCTTAAGGAGAGGTTTGGTCACCTAATTGCATGCCAAAGAAGAAGAAATTCTTATTGAAAGCCCCTCTTCCTGAACCACAGTTTGTCACATATTGTGATTCGATAATATTATTTGTGAATAATTAATTATTGATTCATATGATGAGAAAAATATTGATTTTATGTGGATATAGATGGAGAAAATTTTTATTGTGACAATTGTTGAAAATTGATATTTTATCTTTTTCTGATATAATAATTCATTTAAATATATTATTATATGTTAATAATATAATAATGGTGATATTTTTACAACGAATGTGGGATATATGAGTATACGAGGAGGAAGAGTATTTTTGTTGCAATAAATATTTAAAACATGTTAAACATGTCGGTGGACCCCATTTATTGACTGAAATTTGATTATAGCCTATAAAATCGCCCGTTTGTGGATTTTTTTGACAATTTCTATTTGGAATTTGGAAAACTTTTCTTCTGCAAAGTTGTAGAGAATTGAATTTTCTATAAAACTCGCAAGATTCGAATTTTCTGATGAAAGGGCTATTTATTATGAATTATTGAAGTTCAAGCTCAAAATAATTGATTTTTGAAGTTTAAAATATTTTAATTACAAAAACGTTTTTGTGTTTGGTTAGCCTCATTAAACACATGCAAGTTTCTGAATTCAGATGGTTCTAGGTGCGTGAGAGAATTTGTAATATATATAATATTATTATATTAAATTTTCTGCTTTGGTGTTCTAAGCAATTTCCTATAAATAGGGTGCTTAGGTTAGAATTGAAAATCACACCGTAAATCAAGTTTTCTCTCTCTATATTATCGAGTTTATTCTTGTGAGTATTTTGAGTATACTTTGAGTATTGCTATACTGGTGCAAGTCCAAGTCATAGCCTATATCCTGTTTCAAATTAGAAGACTTGATCTTTCGAGGTAAGGGATGTTATTTTCTTCTCAAATGATATTATTTCTTCAATATTATTATGTTTGAAATATTGGTTGGAACTTTTTATCAAATTTGGAACTTTTTCATGCCTGGGTTACTATTCATGAGTTACTATTCACGAAGTTACTATATTCACGCATATTTTAGACTATTCACCAAAAATAAAATTTCTTCTTTTTGTCCAAAATATCTATTCGGATACTAGCTTTGATTGTATCCATGTTTTGATCATTCTTGAATTTTACACCACTCGCGATTATTTTTGAGGTATTTTTGACGTGAATAAAACAAAGTACTAATCCTTAATCCTTAATCCTTGTCATTTTGTTTCACTTTGGATTCGCTTTCTTTAAAAATATTTTTCATCATCCTCACCTTTAAATGATGATATTATTGAATATCTTTGGCCCAGAGTGTGCAGATGAATGATTTCTGAAGAATATCTTTGGTCAGTTGTGCAAAGATGAACAGTGTTTAGATGAACATGACCAATCGATGAATATCTTTGGCACAGAGTGCAAAGATGAATATTTGATTCCGATGTATATTGATTGATGTTACAGGGGATAAAGGATGACGATGAACTTTTAAATTCATACATAGAAGATAGTAGTTTGCATTCTCTACTTAACTCTTCTAATGAATTATTATTTCATTCATGAATATTGATTTAAAATTTGTTGTCTATTGTATTCTATTAGATTTTTCCTGTTGAAGACTAACGGTAATTTGTTGTATATTATCTTAGTCATAATATTCTTTACCGAGCTAGTTGAGCTCACCCTTTTCTTTTTTGTTCCATTTTTCTTCTCGTGATGCGAGAATATAACGAGTACGCAGCCTGGGTATGGAATGAAGGTTCTAGATGAGAGTTGTTTAGTAGTCCTCACCATTTTGTAAAATAATGTACCAATAAATGTGATGAGAATTTATTTGAGTATAGATATTGTCTAGAAGATAATATTTGTATTCAAACTCACAGTTTTATTGTTGTAATAATAAAGTTGTAGTTGTTTTACATACCATGTATTGACAACTCGTAATAGGTGATGTATACCTATTTTGGGGGCGTCACAATTGGTATCGAGCTTAGGATATGATCTCTGCGAGATCGGGGAATAGAACTAGGAGGGGAGAGACGAGTAAATCCTTCGCTAGTGTGTCCTACCTAAGCTTATTTGTTAGTTGTTCAAGATATAGGATATTATGTGATATATTGATTTCCTTAATTAACCCTATTTTATGACAATGTTTGAGAATGTCGAATGAGAATATTAACAATGGAAATGAGACCGTGGGAGACGCTCAGACTCACCAACGAGGAGAACGTGCAACAGTCGGGCAATGTTCCTCCCCGTGAACAACACCATTGAAAGCGATGATGAACGAGGGGATGTTTAGAAGTTTTTTGCAGCTTCATGCAAAATCGCATTTAGGAGACTCGTGTTCAAAATACAGGAGAAATGATAGCAATTCACGGGTTGTCACAAACAAGCAGCTTCAAAGAGTTAGGACCACCGAATTTAAGGGAAAGCCGATCCGATCATGGCGGAAACATGGGTCAAGCAAATTACCAAGATATTCGATGTCTTGGGATGCACTAAGAACAGAAGGTTCCATTCGCCACCTTTATGTTCCGTGGCGCGGCGTGACTTCATCGGTGGAGTCTCGTGAAGCGTACACTCCATCCACCACACTCAAAGATGTCTTGGGAGACGCTTTCAGAAAGCTATTTAATGACAAATACTTTCACGAAAAGTGTTTGTCATATGAAGGAAGTGGAGTTCATCGATTGAAACAAAACAACACGACGGTGTCTCAAAGACGAGGCAAAGTTTGCAGAGTTATCCAGTGTTTGCACCTCATTTGGTGGAGAATGAGGAACGATGACGCCATGATGTTTCTTAGAGGTTCGAAACCCGACATACGCCAAGATCTCATTTCTCATAAACTTTCTCTCTATTCAGATGTTGTAAAATGGGCTCAATTATTAGAGCGAGATAACGAAATACGGTCAATTGAGGGACAATAACCAGATCGTACTGTAGATAGCGATCAATGTAATAATGATAACCAATGGAGAAAGAAACAGACGGACAAAAATGGTAACCACTCGTGGTAATCATGGCCATGAAAATAGAAGAAGCGAGTCAGAGGAGATTTTAAAAGAGGAGATTTAACAACGATCATGTGAAGACGATAAAGGTCGTGCAAAGAACGGTTCTAAGGGAGGAGAACGACCACCCATTATATGCTACAAATGCGTAAAAGAGGGACATATCGGTCAAACCGCCCACAACAGCTTCAAGGTATGCTATAGTTGTGGAAAGGAAGGACATATCGCCGAGATTGTACGGTAAGCGAAACCTAGTTCAATGGGGACGGTGACTCAAAAGATCGTCCCCGTAAAAGTCAAAGTCAACGATTCCGGAAGAGCGTTTGTTGTGACCGGTCAAAATGCGAGAAACCCAAACGAGGTGATCACGGGTAAGCTATTTATAAATTCTTGCATAAGTTTATACCTTACTTGATACCTGGTGCTACCCATTCATTTATCTCTCCCGCATGTGCTCAACGCTTAAACTTGACTCGAGAAATTAGACTTTGACCTATCTCGTGGAAACTCCGTTAGAGAAACTTTCATCACATCCAATCGCTTATAAATCTTGTTTGATTCAAGTTGGCACCATCACCTTACCCGTTGACCTTATCTCTTTAAAGATACTTGCTTTTGATGTGATTTTAGGATTGATTGGTTAACTACTCATCATGCCAAAATTGATTGTTTTCGTAAGGTTGTTAGTTTTATATTCCTAACCAACCCGTTGTATGCAATTCAAACAACTAAACCATTAAAATCAATCACCGCTATATCTAATCATAAAGCTATTCGCTTATTGAAAAACGGATGTCAAGCTTTCTTAGCCCATGTTATGGATTTGAATAAAGACACGCCAAATTTGAATAATATTCCCGTTGTTATCGACTTTCCCGACGATTTCAAGAACTTCCTGGTCTACCCCGTAACGTGAAGTTGAATTCTTTATTGATCTTGAACCCGCACAAAGCCCATTTCTAAAACCCCATATCGAATGGCTCCTATTGAACTTCAGAGTTAAAGGTCCAACTACAAGAATTGTTGGACATCGGTTTCATTCGCCCCAAGTACATCTCCTTGGGGTGCTCCTGCTTTATTCGTGAAAGAAGAAAGACGGAGTATGTGACTTTGTATTGACTATCTGAAATTGAACCATGTCACCATCAAGAATAGGTATCCTCACCTCGTATTGATGACTTGTTTGACCAATTCAGCAAGGGGCACAATTCTTTTCAAAATTGATCTTCGCTCGGATATCATCAATTTGAAGATTAGAATCGAGGATATTCCAAAGACCGCCTTCGTAACTCGGTATGGGCATTATGAATTCTTAGTCATGTCTTTCGGATCGACTAATGCTCCTAAGGCTTTCATGGACATGATGAACCGAGTATTCAAGGAATATTTGGATCGATTCGTTGTTGTTTTTATTGATGACATCCTCATATATTCCAAAAGTCGTGAAGATCATGAGCACCATTTGAAGTCGGTACTCCAAAGGCTTCGTGAAAACAAACTATATGCCAAATTAAAGAAATGCGAGTTCGGCTTGAGGAAGTAGCATTCCTTGGGCACGCGGTGTCGAAACATGGAGTATCTGTTGATCCGGCCAAGATTGAAGCAATACAAAGTTGGGAGCAACCGGTCGGTGGATCAAGTACGTAGCTTTTTTGGGCTTAAATTTGGTTATTATCGGAAATTGTGGAAGGATTTTCTTGAATCGCTACTCCATTAACTCAAATAACTCCTAAGGATACAAAATTCGCTTTGGAGCGAAGAATGCGAGAAGAGTTTCCAAGAGCTTAAGAGGAGACTTATTTCTAAGACTGTTAACAATACCATCCGGTTCGGATGGATTTGTTATCTCACAACGATGCTTCGTGCAAAGGGTTAGGATGTTTTCTCATGCAACGTGGGAAAGTCATAGCCTATGCCTCGCGACAACTTAAAGAGTATGAGAGGAATTATCCTACTCATGATCTAGAGTTGGCGGCCGCTGTTGCCGCTTAAAGATATGGAGGCACTATCTATATGGGGAGAAAGTGGAGATATATTCGCACCATAAAAGCCTTAAATATTTCTTCACTCAAAAAGAACTCAACATGCGGCAATGACGCTTGGCTCGAGCTATTGAAAGACTACGACCACACTATTCAATACCATCCCGAAAAGCGAATGTGGTAGCCGACGCGCTGAGTAGTAGAAGATCATATGCGAACGAGTGTGATGATGTCAAGTATATGCATAGAGCCAACTTTAATAGAAAAAGTTAAGGTTGCTCAAGCCACCGAATCTGAAATGATGCGTATGAAGAAGAAAGTACAAGAAGGAGCTATTCCGGAAGTGAGAATTGATGAAGAAGGAATACTTCGAGTCAACTCTAGACTTTGTGTTCCTAACGACCCTGATTTGAAGTACAAGATTATGATGGAGGCACACAATACACCATTTGCAATCCATCCTGGAAGTACTAAAATGTATCGTGATCTTCGACATACATTTTGGTGGAACAATATGAAGAGAGAGATTGCAAAGTTTATCTTGATGTGTTTAACTTGCCAACGTGTAAAGGCGGAGCATCTAGTACCTAAGGGTTCGTTGCAACCACTTGAGATTCCGAAATGGAAGTGGGAACACATTACCATAGATTTCGTTACGGGTCTTCCTATGGTTTCTCAAGGCATCAATGCTATTTGGGTTATTGTTGATAGATTAACCAAGTCTCCTCATTTCTTGCCGATACGGGAGACTTATTCCCTTGAACGTCTTGCTAGTATGTACGTGAATGAGATTGTGAGGTTGCATGGCATGCCAGTATCCATAGTTTCGGATCGTGACCCAAGATTCACTTCAAGATTTTGGGTTAGCTTGCAAAAAAGCTATGGGCACGGATTCTGATTGATTCGGTATACCATCCTCAAACCCAGACGACAATCGAAAGGACTATTCAAACTCTTGAAGATTTATTAAGACTCGTGTCCTAGACTTCAAGGGCGCTGGGATAAGTATTTACCATTGGTGGAATTCTCCTACAACAACAAATTATCGTGCAAGTATAGTGTGGCTCCATTCAAGCATTATATGGACGAAAATGTCGCTTCTCCAATATGTTGGGATGAGGTGGTGAAGCAACATTGTTGGGACCCGAAGTTAGTACGTATGACTACCGAAAAGATTCAAATGATTCGACAACGTATACAAACGGCACAAGATCGACAAAAGAGTTATGCGGATCTTCATCGAAAGGACGTGGAATTTAGTGTAGGGGATCATGTATTGTTGCGAGTTGCTCCATGGAAGGGAGTTACAAGATTTGGGAAGAGAGGAAAGCTCAATCCACGATTTATTGGTCCATTTCAAATTCTTGACCGAGTAGGAAATGTAGCCTATATAGACTTGCGTTACCTCCAAGTATGTCTCGTGTTCATAATGTGTTTCATATATCCGTATTTCAAATATGTGAAAGACTCGAACCACGTTATAAATTAGAACCTGACGAGATAGCCAAGACTTAACGTATGAGGAGGTACCTGTCAAGATCTTAGATAAGAAGGAGCATGTCCTACGCGCAAAGGTCATACCACAGGATAAAGTTTTGTGGAAGAATCATGCTATAGAGGAAATGACTTGGGAATTGGAAACGAAAATGAAAGCGAGGTATCCTCACCTTTTGAAACACTGTGTACGTCGCGTCAATTTCGAGGACGAAAATTTCATAAGGAGGGAGGTTGTAAGACCCCAACTTATTATTAATGAAATTTAATTTTCTATTTATTATTTTGAAATAGTAAGGGTTGATGTGATTAATGTGGATAGTTAGGGGGTAAAATACGCAAATATTTCAAAATAAGCAAGTGGTTATAAAATATTCATTGTTATCGGGGAATATTCGTTTGGTCGTGGAATATTTGTCGTTTCGGGAATATTCGAAATGACGACAAGCAAAATGTGTGTGGGCCCCATAACGAAAAGCGATTGGATGAAGAAAACGACAAATATAAGTGGTTTAAAAATAATCTACGTGGTTGTTACAGTTAATCACCGTTAAAATACTCGGTGGTTAAAACACAAGAGCTATTACCAGATTACACCAATTATTGATTCTTACGTAAGAAGGCACTACTCAATAATGGTTACAAAGAATTCTTTATCGCTCAAAGATTTTATCGAGTTAATAATTGTCATGCGTTGATATTTTATATTGTCATTGTTGATTCAATAATTGTCATTATACAAGATTTTTCATTATCGAAGCAATAATTCATATTATCTCGAATAATATTATTAGATAACATTATTGGCAATGTCTAGAAAGTTCTGTCTAAGGAGAGGTTTGGTCACCTAATTGCGCCGCCAAGAAGAAGAAGAAATTCTTATTGAAAGCCCCTCTTTCTGAACCTACCTTGGTCATTAATATCAGATTCAAGAATATTATTTGTGAATAATTAATTATTGATTCATATGATGAGAAAAAATATTGATTTTATGTGGATATAGATGGAGAAAATTTTTATTGTGACAATTGTTGAAAATTGATATTTTATCTTTTTCTCGATAAAATAATTCATTTAAATATATTATTATATGTTAATAATATAATAATGGTGATATTTTTACAACGAATGTGGGATATATGAGTATACGAGGAGAGAAGAGTATTTTTGTTGCAATAAATATTTAAAACATGTTAAACATGCTCTGTGGACCCCATTTATTGATCGAAATTTGATTATAAATTTATAAAATCGCCTGCTTGTGGATTTCGGACAATTTCTATTTGGAATTTGGAAAAACTTTCTTCTGCAAAGTTGTAGAGAATTGAATTTCCTATAAAACTCTCGCAAGATTCGAATTTTCTGATGAAAGGGCTATTTATTATGAATTATTGAAGTTCAAGTCAAAATAATTGATTTTTGAAGTTTAAAATATTTTTAATTACAAAACGTTTTTTGTGTTTGGTTAGCCTCATTAAACACATGCAAGTTGCTGAATTCGGATGGTTCTAGGTGCGTAGAGAATTTGTAATATATATAATATTATTATATTAAATTTTCGCTTTGTGTTCTAAGCAATTTCCTATAAATAGGTGCTTAGGTTAGAATTGAAAATCACACCGTAAATCAAGTTTTCTCTCTCTATATTATCGAGCGTATTCTTGTGAGTATTTTGAGTATACTTTGAGTATTGCTATACTGGCAAGTCCAAGTCATAGCCTTTATATCCTGTGTTTCAAATTTGAAAGACTTGATCTTTCGAGGTAAGGGATGTTATTTTCTTCTCAAATGATATTATTTCTTCAATATTATTATCTTTGAAATATTGGTTGGAACTTTTTATCAAATTTGGAACTTTTTCATGTCGGGTTACTATTCATGAGTTACTATTCACGAAGTTACTATTCACGTATACGACCTTTATTCACTATTCAATTTAAAAATAAAATTTCTTCTTTTTGTCCAAAATATCTATTCGGATACTAGCTTTGATTGTATCCATGTTTTGATCATTCTTGAATTTTACACCACCGCGATTATTTTTGAGGTATTTTTGGGCGTGAATAAAACAAAGTACTAATCCTTAATCCTTAATCCTTGTCATTTTGTTTCACTTTGGATTCGCTTTCTTTAAAAAATATTTTCATCATCCTCAGTCTTAAATGATGATATTATTGAATATCTTTGGCCCAGAGTGCAAAGATGAATGATTTTTGAAGAATATCTTTGGTAGTTGTGCAAAGATGAACAGTGTTTAGATGAACATGACTAATCGATGAATATCTTTGGCCCAGTAGTGCAAAGATGAATATTTGATTCCGTATGTATATTGATTGATGTTACAGGATAAAGGATAGACGATGAACTTTTAAATTCATACATAGAAGGTAGTAGTTTGCATTCTCTACTTAACTCTTCTAATGAATTATTATTTCCAATCGCGAATATTGATTTAAAATTTGTTGTCTATTGTATTCTATTAGATTTTTCCTCGTTGAAGACTAACGGTAATTTGTTGTATATTATCTTAGTCATAATATTCTTTTTATTGAGCTAGTTGAGCTCACCTTTTCCTTTTTGTTCCATTTTTCTTCTCGTGATGCGAGAATATAACGAGTACGCAGCCTGGGTATGGAATGAAGGTTCTAGACAGAGTTGTTTAGTAGTCCTCACCATTTTTGTAAAATAATGTACCAATAAATGAGATGAGGATTTATTTGAGTATAGATATTGTCTAGAAGATAATATTTGTATTCAAACTCACAGTTTTACTGTTGTAATAATAAAGTTGTAGTTGTTTTTGTACCATGTATTGACAACTCAGAATAGGTGATGTATACCTATTTTGGGGGCGTCACAATATATCTTCAATAACTAAACAATAGTTATGAAGTACTATCGATAATTCAAAATAGCACTTTTCTTTTCTTTAAAACATTTTCAATGAACAACATTTAGTAAAACATCAATTCCGGTCCAAGACCTTGAGCATTTCATACTTTCTTTGAAAAGGATAACCCGACACTAAGTCCGTAAGTTCGGCACTACTTACGAGCACGTCTAGGTGATCAACCTATAGTACTCTATGTTGTACAACACTACTTTCTTTAAACGTATGTACATTTAAGTTGTGGCAACCTCACATGCCTGTCGTTTGACGACAAAACATTTGTTTAGCATACTCAGTCTTCATTTGAAAACCATACCAATATAGTTTGGAAAAACATGACAACAGTTCAATAGATTATAGGAAATCCAAAGAAACATCTTAAGTCTAGCCGAAAGAATTGGCTTCGACTTCATCATACATCAATTCATGCGTAAGAGACATGAATCACGAAATTTGTCTAGATTAAACATAGACAAGGGTTAGAACACTTGCCTTTAGCATCTGCTATGGTTACTATATTTTCCCTTTGAGTCTTTAGAGTCTCTACAATAAATGATCACATTACATAACACATTAGGTCATGAACAAACATACATAGTTTCTAATGTATCTTCCCCTTCTTCTCAATCTAATAAAGACTTAGATTGTTTATCATTGGTTTCGGATTGTCATTATATTTTATATCGTTCTTATGTTCACGTTCGAATAATTTATCTTCAACATTTAGTATATTACTTATGGTTTAACAATGTCTTGAACAATGTAGTATTAAGTTTTAGTTCATTAATAAACAATCCTCTTCCTTCTATCTTCATAAGCTTTCATTATTGTGCTTGGTCTAGTCTCAAGGCCATGCATCAAATTCTCCTTTCTAAGTCAAGATCATGGCTACGCCACTATTATTCAAAGGGCATTGGACTTCACTGACTATCATGCCAAGTGAGTCTTAGTTCAATTAATCGCGCTACTGCACTGAAACTACTGATGAGTCATGGGCGTTGCTTTCGGTCTTTGCAGTACCACCTTTTAGCCTTGAAATTTGGCGTCGTGGCCCAACTTCATACACCAGATAGAAATGACAGTTTTATTACTTTGCGAACTTCTCGGGCTCCAAATTTGATCATTTTAAGTCCGAATTAGCTTGTTCAAAAGTTATTAGCTCACAAATCACATACTTTAAGTGTTCATGCAAGAATATTACATTTTCAAATCCGTTAACTCAAAATTCACCTTTGAGTTCATTTTTTACGAAAACGATAAACGTTCGTGAACGTTCAACACTCGTTTCTTCGTTCTAAGTCGGAATTTGGTCATTTTTGAGTCCGCAACTCTATAATGCCAAATAAGTCTCATCCCCATCGAAAACTAACATTTCCGAGTTCAAAGTCAAAATTTGACTTCCATTCCGAAAATTTCACGATTTCGACGATTATCGTCTAAACTCGTGAATTTCGCCATAACTTCGTTACTTGAGATTTTTAAACCATTTCAAATGGATTCATACCATCATACTAACATCTTAACCAACATATTTCATTACATCATATACATGATAAGTTCTTACTTGTTCTTCCTTAGTTCATAACTTATATATGTACGAATTGCTTATTCATAACTTATTAAGACTTAAGCCCTTTGATTAGCCATACTTATTACTTTTTATCATACATGTCTACCAATCAACACTTCTCTTATCAACCTATAATTGAAGAGATAGATGATTAATAGTCTAGGATCATTACCTTTCAAGTTCAACTTTGTTCTTCTTCTTCAACTATGAAAGACTAGCTTTTCTAGCTTTTTCTCTCTAACAAATAAGCACTTATAATGTTGGATGGAATTTAACAAGTAACAAATGATCCAACACTCCTTCTATTTATAGGAAATCCTAGATTAGGGTAGTTTAGACATTAAACCAATCCCACCTCCTTAATTAACCTCTTTACTATTCATCCCTTGGCCATCAAGTTTACTTGGTCATCACATAGCTTATCCTTTGCTTGCCCACCAAGATCACCCATGTGATCATGCGGCCAACATGGGTTGCCCCATGCGTTATTCTTACTCATTGGATTCTTAGTTTGGGCTTTAGGTTTAATTAACTTAACTTAATCTTTGGGCTTGCATTTAACAAACACTTGGCTTTAACATCAGTTAGCATTGGGCTTTATCATAATTCCAATTGGACTTCACAACTTCCTACACAATCCTAGAAGTCCATTACATATTGTCTACATATTAATATCGTATTCTAACTCGTATACTCATTCATCATATACGACATACCATCGTTCATACATACTCGTATAATACCTCGTATCATATTCGTATTCATTACCTCGTACAATACCTACGTATTATACGATCATCGCTTTAACTAGTTAACACATTACTTCTCTTAACGTTCTCAAATTAAGTTCGCGGGCAAAAAAATTCGTTTGCCATACGTGAATTATTATTACATAATCCATCTTACCTCAATATTCTATCATTACGTATTTCTCGGAAGTTCAAAAATAATTCCCGAGCAGAAATCAATGAATAATGTTTTTCAAAAAATTTCTTGGAAAACTTTTATTTTCGTCTTGGAATTCAAGCACTTTAATTCCTTCACGTAGTCAAAATACTACGACATTCCGACCTTTCTAGGTTATAGAACGACATTCATCTTATTAACACATAATAATAACATATAATATAATTTTATTCATTATAAAATTATTTTACAATAAATCTGAATTTCTTGGTCGTTACATTCTTCCCCCCTTATAAAGATTCTGTCCCCAGAATCTTGTCTTTCATTAAACAAATAATTGAGGGTAATCCTTCCTCATCTTTTCTTTGAATTACCACGTTGCTTCTTCGGCATCGTGGTTCTTCCATAACACCTTTACTGAAGGTATAACTTTGTTCCGCAGAACTTTCTCTTTTCTATCGATAATTTGAATCGACATCTCTTCATACGTTAAATCCTTCTCAATAAGAATAGGCTCATACTCTATTATGTGCTTATAATCCGGCTTATAAAAATGTAACACAGATATATAAAATACATTATGTATTCGTTCTACGTCTGGAGGTAATGCAATCATATAAGTTACCTCGCCTACTCGTTTTAACACTTCAAAAGGTCCTATAAACCTTGGACTTAACTTTCCCTTCTTTCCAAAGTGTATCTTTTCTTTCTAGGGAGATACCTTTAGAAATACATAGGAGCCTACTTCAAACTCTCTATTTACTCGATGCGAGTTCGCATACTTTTTCTGTCTATCTTGTGCTACTACGAGATGCATCCGTATCAACTTCACTACATCCGCTATTTGCTGCAACAATTCTGGCCCTAGCATTCGACGTTCTCCCACTTCATCCCAACACAATGGTGTTCTGCACTTCCTTCCATATAAGGCTTCGTAAGGCGGCATACCTATGCTTGTATGATAACTATTGTTATACGCAAACTCTACTAATGGTAGATGATCATCCCAACTACCCTTAAAATCCATGATGCAAGATCTTAGCATATCTTCTAATGTCTGAATTGTTCTCTCGCTCTGGCCATCAGTTTGTGGATGATAAGCCGTTCTCAACTTCAACTGCGTCCCCAACTGTTCTTCCAGACTCCTCCAAAAGTTTGATGTGAATTGTGGATCACGATCTGACACAATCGAAACTGGTACTCCATGTCTAAAAATAACTTCCTTAACATAAAGTTTAGCTAACTGGTCTAAGTTATACTTAACCCTTATTGGCAAAAAGTGAGCCAACTTAGTCAACCGATCCACTATTACCCAAATCGCATCATACCCCTTCTGAGTAATTAGAAGTCCCACCTCAAAATCCATCGTGATATGCTCCAACTTCCACTCCAGAATCTCCAATGACTGTAACAAGCCACTTGGTCGTTGATGTTCAGCCTTAACTTTCTGACAAGTTAATCACCTACTCACATACTCGGCTATCTCTCTCTTCATGTTCGGCCACCAAAAACTCTGTCGAAGGTCTTGATACATCTTAGTACTACCAGGATGAATCGAGTACCTCGAACTATAAGCCTCTTATAACACTTGCTCCTTTAATTCCGTCTCATTTAGAACCCAAATTCTTCCTTCAAATCTTAATAACCCCTCGTTATCAAGACTATACTTTAAATCTTTTTCATTGGTTAACTGCTTCTTTATCTGGTCACACTCATTAGTTTTGAGTTGCACCTCTTTGACTCTCTCTACAATGGTAGATTGAATCTCTGTTGTAAACGGTCTCTATCCCGATTCACTCGGCAACTTCACCTCTATCTCCATCCTATCCATCTCTGTTATTAACTCAGTTTGAGTTGTTAACAAAGACAACTTTTCCCGACCCTTCCTACTTAAGGCATCGACCACTACATTGGCTTTTTCCGGATGATACAGGATTTCACAGTCGTAATCCTTTATCAATTCCAGCCATCTCCTTTGTCTCATATTTAACTCCTTCTGTGTGAAGATATATTTTAGACTCTTACTGTCCGTGTATATCTCACATCTCTCTCCGTAAAGATAATGTCTCTATATCTTTAAGGCAAACACTACCGCGGCCAGTTCCATATCATGAGTATGGTAAACTTTCTCATAATCCTTCAACTGTCGTGATGCATACGTAATGACCTTTCCATGTTGTATGAGCACGCAACCAAGTCCTCTATGCAAAGCATCACTATAAACTACAAAATTTCCTATGTCATCGGGTAATGACAAAACAGGCGCTTCACTCAACCTTTTCTTCAGTTCTTGAAAACAATCTTTGCACTTCTCAGTCCACACATACTTCACTGTCTTCCTTGTCAAGTTAGTCAATGGAGTAGCTATCTTTGAAAAATCTTGGATGAATCTTCGATAGTATCCCGTTAACCCTAGGAAACTCCGTACCTTAGTCGACATTTTCGGTTGTTCCCAATTCATCACGGCTTCCACCTTCGCTGGATCCACTGAAATCCCCTCCCAGTCGATAACGTGTCCTAAAAATTGTTCCCTTTCCAACCAAAATTCACACTTAGTGAACTTTGCATACAACTTCTCCTTCCTTAGTGTCTTCAACACTATTCTTAAGTGTTCAGCGTGATCTTCTGGCGTCTTAGAATAGACTAGAATATCATTGATAAACACCACGACGAACTTATCCAAATATTGTTTGAACACTCTGTTCATCATATCCATAAATGCAGCTGGTGCATTAGTCAACCCAAATGACATCACCAGAAACTCGTAATGACCATAACGAGTTCTGAATGCAGTCTTTGGTACATCCTTCTTCCTAACCTTCAACTGATGATACCCCATCCGCAAGTCTATCTTAGAAAAATACTTTGCCCCTTTTTACTTATCCAAAAGATCATCGATCCTGGGCAGTGGGTATTTATTCTTTATCGTTAACTTGTTCAACTCTCGATAGTCGATACAAAGTCTTAACGATTTGTCCTTCTTCTTTACAAATAGTACCGGTGCTCCCCACGGTGAAACACTCGGTTGAATGCACTTTCTGTCCAATAGTTCTTGTAACTGAACCATTAACTCCTTCATCTCCACTGGCGATGTGACGAACGAGAATTTTGTAATTAATTTTAATATTTATTGAATTAAATAAATATTTTTTGATGATTTAATTATTAGATTAAATAATTAATTAACGCAATTGTGGTAGATTAATTTAATTATATGTGTTACATTTATTAAATTAATGTAGAGAGTTTTTATTATCAAAGTATGTGATTATGTGAGCTTATTGTACTAAAAGAAATATTTAATAAGCATATTGGTATTTTAATTAATTTAATTATTAATTAGAGAATTAATAATTTGACATTATTTATTAATGAGAAAATTATTTATGTGACTATGTGAATTTATGAGAAATTATTATATTTTATTTAAAATATATTAAATAAAATATTGGATTTATTTTATAAGGAGTGTGACATTTTCAAACTATATGATAAAGCTTTATTAAATTAAATGACTTTGAATCAATTAAGGGTTGCCAAACAAGGCCCTAGTAGTGGTTGGATGCAGTTACCCATGTTTGGGTTAACTGACCATTACGCGCATCAGTTCTCTTCTCCCTCTGTTATATTACGTCTTCTTTTATTATTATTATTCTAAGTCTGGAAAAGCAGAGAGGCAGAGAAAGTTTGAGAACTTTGAGAGAGATTGCGAATACTGTGATTAAAGGTGAAGAAGTATGAGAAATTGGGAATTGTTGTCACCTCGTACTACTCTAAGCGTAGTATTCAAGGTAATCCTTCTTCCCAAATTTTAAAGTTACGTCATTTAGTTTTTATAAAAATGGCTTTCATATATTTTGTAAAATCTCTGTAATTGAAAAAGGGTTTGATTATGAGTTTATATATGGGTTAAGATATATCAAATCGTATTTGATTATATATATATTATGTAAATTATCATGTCATCAGTTTCATAATACTATGAATTGCTATTTCAAAATTTACAGAGTTTGGGTTTTGGCCATATGGCCTTATACGTGATATTTCATGTATTGAACGTATATTATCCCTAAATTTTACATTCGTATGTTGTTATGCATGTTGATAAGAAGAGACCAAAGTTTAAATAAACGGATTCTTGTTATAAATTGAATCCGTAGTGACAATTTTCATTTTTTTATTTTCAAAACCTTCAAGAACATCAAGAACAGTGGAAGTAAATGTGTTGATTTTGCAAATTATGTGTTATAACTTGTTAAAAATCATGCTAGATGGGTTAAGTAATGATTATATATGTATTACAATGATTGGGTAAGTCTAAATTCGTGTAAAAATAACTAATTGGAAGTTATGGCCATATTCATGTATAATTTTACGTGTGATTGATTTTTGGCCTAATTTGGCCTTGTTATGTTCAAGAATCTGCAGAATCATAAATCTGAGAAAATGAGCACAGGTAACCCAGCCTCTACGCATGTTACTAAACTACATTACCTATTTCCTGCCCGTGATCAATAAATAAATAAATAAATAAATAAAATAATAAAAAAAATAAAATAAATATTCGATGAAAATTATTATTAAAATATTTATAAAATAAATTAAATATTTTAATTGAGATATTTATGGAATAAAATAAATATTCGATGAAAATTATTATTAAAATGTTTATAAAATAAATTAAATATTTTAATTGAGATATTATGGAATAAAATAAATATTTGATGAAAATTATTATTAAAATATTTATAAAATAAATTAAATATTTTAATTGAGATATTTATGGAATAAAATAAATATTCGATGAAAATTATTTAATTGAGATGTTTATGGAATAAAATAAATATTCAATGGAAATTATTATGAAATAATTTATTCGAGTGTAATAATAGTAAGAGAATGAAAATATTCTAATTTAATTAAGTAATTAAATTAGAAGGGTAATGATTTGTTAAATAAAGTAGAGTTTATATTAAATAATTAAGTGAAAATGTAACTAATGAATGTCGTGAATACACATGGTATGTGTGTAGGATTTGTGGTGAACGGAAGTAGTAATCGTTTAGCCTACGCGTGAGGCAAGTTTCCTAACCCTACTTGTCATTATTGTTCAAGTTTATTATTTACCTCGAGTAAATTATCATTATTATTATTCAAGTTCAAATGTTATATTAAAGATTGATTATCTTTTCAAAGCATGATTCAGCTTATACAATAATTGTCCTATCAGATACTTCTTGAGATTATTATTCAATTTAAATATCATTATTGTTGAATCTTGTTAGACTAGTGAACCTTATTGATTCGACTAGTCCATAGTTGATGAACGTTTTAAATTTCAGAACCCTTATTGAATTATCCAAACCAAACTTTCTTTGGTGCGGACTCGAATGTCAAACTGAGATGAACAACCCTACAAAGGGATTTACTTATGCGTTAGCATTAAGATATTGTGCACAGTCTTGTACTAAGGGCTGACCCCCCTAAGTACGAGTAGAAAGGTCCATAGTCTTATGACTGTTAAAGGTTTCAAGTATAACCCTTGATAACCTAGGACATAGTTCAAGGTCTTATGACCCTCAGAATTCTTTTGTTTCTTGTTATTCATTCTTGATTCAAAAGTTGAGCTTTTATTCAGATGTCTTTGATTCACTCGCATGTTATTATACTGTTATTTCATTATTATACTTGTGGGCATTAGTGCTCACTCTTGCTTAATAATAACATTGCAGTTAAGAACGAAAGAACCGACAAACCTTCCACTAGTAAAGGCAAGGGCAAAGTTAGCAAGTGTTGAAGACTTGTTATTTTATTTGATGATGTATTTATGTTAGACTTAAGTTAATGATGTTGTTTAAGACTTAATTGTTATGATTCTACACAGATGTTTAAGGTTAGAGTAACCTGGGATTGTATTTATTATGTAGTTGATATAACCCCATAAGGGGAGATTTATTATTATTTCTATCTATTACATGGTTTGCATTTATTATGGGTAGATAGATAGATGATATTTGTACAGTGAACACCAAATTCCGTGGAATTGAAGTACCCGGATTTGGGGGTGTCATAGGCGCCATACGATACGGCGCCCTGGAAACTGGTGCCGCTCTTGGCACAATGTCTATTACAAACTTGGTCTCCCTATCCGGTGGAAGACCCGACAATTCACTTGGAAATACATCCATGAATTCTTTAACTATAGGTATTTGTTCCATGGTCACTCCCACTATCTGGGTATCAACAACATGTCACAAATAACCTACACATCCCTTCCTCAATAATTTCCTAGTTTGTGTTATAGTAAGACAACACGAACACCCCGATGATCTATTACCGTAAAATACTACATTAGGTTGTCTCAACGTTCTAATATTTACACATTTCTTTTGACAATCTATAATTGCCCCATGGTTAAACAACCAATTTATTCCAAGAATTACATCTAATTCTCCCAACTTTATCGGTATCAAATCTACCGATAATTTATAACCTCGTATGTCTACACAACAACTCCTATGAATATCTTCAACATGAATTATCTCTTCGTTTGTTACTTTAATATTCAAAGGTACAAGCAACTTTTCAGGAAGTAATCCTAATCGTCTAGCAAAATCACATGTTATAAATGAACAAGTAGCACCCGAATTAAACAGCACGTAAGCATTTATATCATTGATCGGGATAATACCTGCAACTACATCTCTGGATGCAACTGCATCTAGCATCGTCATATTAAAGGTGCGGGCCATCGGCCTACCCAGCTGCGCTGGACCACCAATAGCTAATTTACTACTATTAGCGCCCTTATTCCCGTCCGTCCCCTTCTTCGGGCAATTCTTTGCTATGTGGTCAGTTGACCCACATACAAAGCATCCGTGATTCTTCTTTGAACTTGGACAGTTAGGCGAAATGTGCCCTTCCTATCCACAATTATAACATACGGCTTTCCCCTTGAGACAGACTCCTAAATGAGTCTTCCCATAGGTCTTGCAAGCTTTCATCCCCCTCTTAGGATCCCCTTGCTTTACTCTGGTATTTCCAGAGTTAAACCCCTTCCTCTTCTGACCTTCACCACTCCCGCTGGCTCCTTCAATCTTCACTCCCCCGTCCACTTTATTCTTGTTCTTCTTCTCCTTGTGGTACTGGCTTAAAGCCTCATTCCCACCTTCGGCGATTATCACCTTCTCTAGTATAGTCCCAAAAGAAGTACTTTGGAATACAAATATTCGGCTATAGAGCTAGGGTTTCAAGCCCTGCTCAAACCTCCTAGCCTTTCTCACCTCAGTGTCCACCTTATGTGGAGCAAATCTTGTCAGTTCATTGAACTTGGCAGCGTATTGTGGAATCATCATCTCCCCTTGTTTCAATTTTAGAAACCGTATTTCCACCCTCCCTTGCATACTTATGGGAAAATAGATCTCAAAGAAAATCTCCTTGAACCGTACCCACGTTAAATTCTCTATACCAGCCCTAGCCTGGTTAGCCTCCCACCAAAAGTTGGCATCTCCCTTTATCATATAGGTTGCAAAATCAACCTTTTGGCCCTCGTCGACATTTGCAATGATAAATGCCTTTTCTATCTCTTTCACCCACGTTTGGGCTTCTATGGGGTCTGTAGTTCCTTTGAACTTCGACGGACCAACACTCTTAAAATCCTTAAAGTTAGTAGTTCATACTACTGCAGGATTTATGGGGATATTAGCCCCATTTCTATTAAATGCGACCGTTAACAAGTTAACGAACTCTTGCATTGGGTTAACCGGACCTCCCTCCGATTGATTAACATTAGCCTCTTGATTTCGTTGTCTTCTTCTTGGCGGCATGTTGCTGTTAAGATAAACAACACATCATTATTACTTTCTTCTTGTTACTTAGTTATTATTCATGTTTAAATAATAACTTCAACTCATTACTCAATATGTTCCATAAAAAGGCTTATATTGATTTGCTTCTTGTAGTATAATACTACATCGTTCACATTACACAGCCTAAGCTGATTACATTACTATCCCGCAATTGCTTTCCAAAAATTGGGATTTACAAAAGACTACCCTTTGATATATAAAAGAGGGTTTTACATCACTACTAGATACATCATATTTACATATCTAACTCTACTCTAGCTAATACTAGGTTACATCTGTCGTAAGGCATTCTCAAAATCCATGTTGGCAAGACCGGCTATAACATCACGACTGATAGTATGCCGAGTCTGCCCTGCCTCTATCGGATACCCAGTTACTTGTTGCTGAAAATCCGCATGAGAACTCCTATGTATATAGGACATGCTCCCAATATTCTTTTTCTTGGTCTTTAGCTCCTGCCTGAGCTCAAAGACCTCCTGCTTTAGCTTGTGGACCTTGTCCTTCGCCAAAACTCTTTCATTGTGCTCCTCCTCCCACATCAACTCCATACTCGTCTTATCTTCCAAGACAGCATGAAGTTCTTCTTTTAGTTCTTTCACCTCCTGATAATAATGGATATTTCTATCCAATACTGTCATTAACAGTGACATCATCGACTCCCCTAGAGGCGTCTCTTCCGCAAGTGCTACTGGGTTAAAGGACACTACCTCCACCTCTTCTTTCGATATGCCATCGAACACAGACATAAGGTCTAGGTTCTCCGAGTCTCCAGACTCAATAACTACCACTTCAGGCTCTTCTGCTAATGGGTTCAATATAATCTCTATTTGATTTACCGATTCTTCACACATTACTTGTATATCTCTATACATTTCATTTTCTCCTGACATCTACAACAAAACAATTTAGTTTTATTAGTACATGTCAGTAGAATAATAAAAACACATATCATATATAATGCATTTTTAAGGTTAATTTCATCTTTTACTTCTTCGACTTCTCTTAAGGTTATAACTTAAGGTTTTAATTCTCTCCTTAAGTTTTATAACCTAATGCTTTGATACCAACCTGTGACGCCCCCAAATTCGGGTATCTTCCAACCCGACAGATGGTGCTACACGGTGCTACAGTTCACACATACATTCAATTGAAATGCCTCAAAAGAACGAATATGTCTTACATATATTCCAAACAATATTACCATTCCCAGGTTCTTAATAACCATTACATTCGTTCTTGTCATAATATCAAATAATATCAATATTCCACCTACATTATTACAAAAGCAAGCTATAGGTTCGCCTTAGCCTTTCCTTTATCTTTTCTGGATCCTTCGGTCCGTTCAGTCTTAGCTGCATTCATATGGTTCAAGTAAGAGTGAGCATAACTAGCTCAGCAAATATGACAATTCCATTTAAATGACATGCTTGAAACATACAAATTATATATCTTCAATAACTGAACAATAATTATGAAGTACTATCGATAATTTAAAATAGCACTTCTCTTTTCTTTAAAACGTTTTACAATGAACAACATTCAGTAAAACATTAATTTCGGTCCAAGACCTTGAGCATTTCATACTTTCTTTGAAAACGATAACCCGACACTAAGTTCCTAAGTCCGGCATTACTTACGAGTACGTCTAGGTGATCAGCCTATAGTACTCTATGTTGTACAACACTACTTTCTTTAAACGAATGTACATTTAAGTTGTGGTAACCTCACGTGCCTGTCATTTGACAATAAAACATTTGTTTAGCATACTCAGTCTTCATTTGAAAACCATACCAACATAGTTTGGCAAAACTTGACAACAGTTCAATAGATTATAAGAAATCCAAAGAAACATCTTAAGTCTAGCCAAAAGAATTGGCTTCGATTTCATCATACATCAATTCATGCGTAAGAGACATGAATCACAAAATTTGTCTAGATTGAACATAGTCAAGGGTTAGAACACTTGCCTTTAGCATCTGTTATGGTTATTATATTTTCCCTTTGAGTCTGTAGAGTCTCTACAATACATGATCACATAACATAACACATTAGGTCATGAATAAACATATATGGTTCCTAATGTATCTTACCCTTCTTCTCAATCTAACCATGACTTAGATTGTTTATCATTGGTTTCGGCTTGTCATTATACTTTACATCGTTCTTACGTTCACGTTCGAATAATTTATCTTCAACCTTTAGTATATTACTTAAGGTTTAACAATGTCTTGAACAATGTAGTATTAAGTTTTAGTTCATTACTAAACAATCCTCTTCCTTCTATCTTCATAAGCTTTCATTCTCATCGTGCTTGGTCTAGTCTTTGGTCATTGCTTTCCACTTCTCTCTCTAAGTCGTGCTCGGCGCCACTCTTGATGGCGAGTTGGTGTCGACTCATACACAGTACGAGTCTTAGTTCGATTTAATCGCGTTATGCACGAAAATCTGATAAGAGTTTCGGGTCAAGTGCCAAGCGACCACCACTCTGTGCACCAGATAGAAATGACAGTTTTATTACTTTGCGAACTTCCCAGACTCCAAATTTGATCATTTTAAGTTTGAATTGGCTCTTTCAGAATCCATTAGCTCACAAATCACATACTCTAAGTGTTTATGTAAGAATTTTACATTTTTGAATCTGTTAACTTGAAATTCACCTTTGAGTTCATTTTTAACGAAAACGATAAACGTTCGTGAACGTTCAATGCTCGTTTCTTCGTTCTAAGTCGGAATTTGGTCATTTTTGAGTCCGCAACTCTATAATGCCAAATAAGACTCATCCCCATTGAAAACTAACATTTCAGAGTTCAAAGTTAAAATTTGACTTCCATTATGAGAATTTCATGATTTCGACGATTATCGTCTAAACTCGTGAATTTCGCCATAACTTCGTTACTTGAGATTTTTAAACCATTTCAAATGGATTCATACCATCATACTTACATCTTAACCAACATATTTCATTACATCATATACATGATAAGTTCTTACTTGTTCTTCCTTTTCATAACTTATATATGTATAAATTTCTTATTCATGGCTTATTAAGACTTAAGCACTTTGATTAGCCATACTTATTACTTCTTAGCATACATGTCTACCAATCAACACTTCTCTTATCAACCTACAATTGAAGAGATGGAAGATTAATAGTCTAGGATCATTCCCCATGGGTCATCCTTACCCATTGGATTCTTAGTTTGGGCTTTAGGTTTAAATAACTTAACTTAATCTTTGGGCTTGCATTTAACAAACACTTGGCTTTAACATTAGTTAGCATTGGGCTTTATCATAATTCTAATTGGACTTCACAACTTCCTACACAATCATACAAGCCCATTACATATGGCTTAAAGCCTTATAACGTATTGTCTACGTATTAATCTCGAATTCTAACTCGTATACTCATTCATCATATACGACATATCATCGTTCATACATACTCGTATAATACCTCGTATCATACTCATATTCATTATCTCATACAATACCTACGTATTATACGATCATCACTTTAACTAGTTAACACATTACTTCTCTTAACGTTCTCAAATTAAGTCCGCAGGCGAAAAACTGTGTTTGCCATACATGAATTATTATTACATAATCCATCTCACCTCGATATTCTATCGTTACGTATTTCTCGAAAGTTCAAAAATAATTCCCGAGCAGAAATCAGTGAATAATGTTTTTCAAAAAATTTCTTGGAAAACTTTTATTTTCGTCTTGGAAATTCAAACACTTTAATTCCACGTAGTCAAAATACTATGACATTCCGACCTTTCTAGGTTATAGAACGACATTCATCTTATTAACACATAATAATAACATATAATATAATTTTATTCATTATAAAATTATTTTACAATAAATTCGAATTTCTCGGTCGTTACAGATAGTGTCCAAAACCCCAGAAGTCACGCCCCAAAATTCGATCTATCTTCACACCCGGATTTCGTGCGTCACGAGTACATCATTCTTCCAAACATACATCATTATATAGTGAAATATAACAATATACATTCTCAATTCCCAAGTTCTAATACCTTATAACCTCGTTCATTACAAATAATGATAATTACATTATTCTTTACATCTTACACGAGTGACTTTGATCTACCACCAAGGATACATAACAGTTCATTAAACTAGTCTATAATTTAATTTTATCTTTCTACATTACAAGTCTTCACTTGATCTTCACGCTCATTCATCTAATGAATGGCACTTTTTCTGGACACTGATCAACTTGATCTTTACGGGATCCTTAAGTTCTTTTAATCGTACACTAAAAATGTTTTTCATTTAAAGCAAGTGTGAGCATTCAATTGCTCAGCAAGTCATAGCAGTTGAACAAACAACTTTAAGAATTCAAACATTCCTTTAAAATTTTGATAACCGAACAAAGATTATTAAGTAGCTTGAATAATAGGAATAAACTCTTATTCCTATCATTTTAAAACATTAGTCATATTAACTTTGAAATGCTTTCATTCTCTACTCTCTTTTATACACATCCTGTCTGGATAGAATCTTTAGCACAAACTTAACTGTGAAAGCCCCGAATCACCGCGGATCCGGTACAATCATTCTATAACTATTTGCAGAAGATATAAACATAAATTATTTATACATTAAACTTTACACAATATTTACCCAAGGTTGAGTAACCTTAACTCTACACAATTCATAACCTGTCTAACATATAACATTATTATCATACTATACTATTACAATTAAGTGTCACATAAAAAACCTAAGCTGAACTTGGCTTTATCCTTTCCTGTATCTGACATATGTTTCTTAATCTGCAATGATAATCATGATATAGCAAGGGTGAACATAAGTTTGCCCAACAAGTATAAATTTAGTTAAGGATATATATCATGATGGAAAGAATTGAACAATAAGCTGGCTATAATTCTACAATATAGTTGAGAACTAGCATGAACAAACTTTCATAGCAGAACGAACATTGAACATGAACATAGCAATTATATCTGGACCGAATGGTAATGAAGGTGATCAGCCTTTCTTACCTGATGAATACATGCATTATGCACAGAGTGCGAATAAATAATTCATATACATGGCAATCAGTAATGATTAACCACACGTATATCTGAATGAAACAACTCGAGGTCGAGTTAAGAAAAACTTGCCTGCTTGGTCGATTACTATTATGCAATTTAATTATCTATGCCTGAAGACCTAATATATAAATAATATCAATACACAAACTAGAATAATATCATTATAGTATTTAAAATAACCTAAACACATTAACACATAACCCTATCAGTCTATACATCACATAAAACCTAACCTCAAGTCAAACTTTTATAGTCCGAGTCGAGTTCGGTACAATTCTAACATTTCGACGGCTTAGTCGTACAAATATCGAGTTTAAGTACAATTAAACTCCGCCTAACACTTAATAGTTATCTTAGATAATTGTCTATTATCAGTCAAAATATTTTTCATAAGCTCGTGAAAATTTTCAGATAATTACTATCATTTATTATGAATTTTCAATCATTAATATCGTATTTATATGATTTAAATACCACATAATTCCTTTATCATTAATATTTATTTAATACTAAATATTAATGAAAATCACAACATAATATTATAATATATTTAGAATATATCAAAGTATTTTTAATACCTTAAAATCACATTTATATGATTTTATACAATTAAATTCATTATCCAATAATAGCTTTTAATATTAAAATATTAATATTTTCATGACAAAATATCAAAAGTTATATATTATAACTTAAAATATTTTTCTAACACTTAAATCATTTTTATATGATTTTTAAACTACATAAATTCTATTTTTCTATAATTTATTTAATTTATTTATTAAATTAATTAATTACCATTAATATTAATTTATTAATGAAATTCCTCACAAAATACTAAAAGTCATTAAAATAGCTTAAAATATTTTCTTATAACATAATATAATTTTTTTTCATGTATAAAATCATTTTTAAATAATTTATTTAATATTATAATTAAATAAATTAAATACCATTTATATTCCAAAAATATTAAATATTTTTGAAATATACTCAAAATAATTTAAAACTAATTTTCAGACTTTAAAATAATTTTTAGGAATTTATTTTGTATTTTTAATAATTAAAAACCATTTTTATCTATTTATTAATTAAAATAGTTAATTTCAGAAATTAAGTGTCGTTATAGGGGCTTTAGGCGACAAATCCTTCGCTGTTGATGTTCTTCGTGTTCTTGAGCCCCAACCCAGAAACTCATAACAGTTCGCAGGGTAGGTGGTTTGACCACCCATAAATTCATGCTCGATAAGTTTCTGATTTGTCTAAAGTGTTAGTATCGTAGTATTTATGTAATACTACAATTCAAATCAAGTTTCATGGCCAAAATATAACAAATCAAAGAGATCTTGACCCTCAAAAACCTTGTCAGAGGTTGTTCTTCATTTTTGGGTTTTCCAGAAATGAAGAACAGACCAAGTGACTACATTTCAATCCTTGTAACATGCATCCTGAACTTGATTTGTGTGGTATGAATGTTTAAATTTGTAGTAGAGATGTCAGTAAACAACTCTATAGCATCAGATCAGTTTAACAACAACATCAAAGGGAGCTTTAGGCCGGTCAAAGTGTAGGCCATGAACTGTTCTTGAACATTTCTGGGTTTTCCAGAAATGTTCTTGAGTAGTTTGGTCAACGGTTGTTTGACCACGAATTTCTATGATTTTGTTACGGATCTGGGTGATCTAAAGGCATACATGTGTAGTTAATATACCCCTCTAAAACAACAACCTAACAACATGACCAAACTAACAAAACACAACAAGATCTAGCACCTGCAAAACGTTGTCAGACAACTGCTGGGTTTTTGGGTTGTCCAGAAACCCTTTTTCGTGCTTGGTCACGCAGTTTGACTGCATATAATAAGAGATCTAGACATGATCCAACCCTGATTCAAGTTTTAGATCAAAGCCTACATGGCATAGAACAAATCCAAAACATAAAACACACAAAACATCTAACACGGAAGAATCTAGAGGCTCTGACATATGACTGTCACGCCACAATTTCAACTTTTTCCAGATCATTAAAAGACAGCCTATAACACATATCTAACCAATCATTAACAACATCTAACATCAGATCATAAAATTTTAAGATTTAGGGTTTTATACCTTATTCATGCTTGATCTTGATTCTGATCCTCATGATCTGATCATGACTTGCTATGGATCATACAAGGGACTGAATCACTTCAGAATTTCATGGGTCTAGAGAGAGAAAATGTCAGTTGAATGTTTGTGGACAAATGAAGCTAGCTAATGACTTTCTCTCTCTTCAATTATTTATATAATTGGATGCAAATGAAATGGCTGGTATGAGGGTCTGATATTTGCTGAATTTAGTCATATAGGGTAGCTAGATTTGGTCAACACCCAATATCTTGGCAAGATTCACATGTTTCCTCCAATAATGCACAAAAGAGCAAATTGGTCATTTGTATTCTAAATTTAATGGCATAATAAACATTGGCTACAACCCTTAGGGTTTAACCCTTAGGGTTAAAACCTAAGGTTTCAAAAATTAAATCTAAGATCTCCAAATTAAGATATTAAAAATGGAAAATTAAGCTTTCAGATTTATAATTAGTATTTTCTAATTATATTAAAGTTTACTAATCATTTTCATGCTTATTAATTAGGATTAATGATTCCTAATTAAAATTAAATTACCTAATTACCAATTAGGGTTTTAAATTTACAAATAAGGGTTTCTATTAATTAGGGTTTCTAAATAATCATTAG